>SDVV010039329.1:0-10642 GCA_016164225.1 Gammarus roeselii | reverse complement strand
ACCACTCCAGCGCCACAGCAAAAAGCAGACAAATCCAAAGCCAGGACGCCAACATGCTGCAGAAGAACCCCAAACTAAACAAACTCAAACAGAGTATCACCCAAAAACTCCGCAAGCGACCTCTTGAATGCAGCCAGGGAATCTGACTCCACCACAGAACTCGGGAGGCTGTTCCACAACTGAACACATCGTGCTCCAAAGAACCTCCTCTTGATGTCCGTATTACCTCACTACTTTATATTAACCAATAGTCCCCACTAATGTCTTTGAGCAGAGCACCTATCAATTTAGTGGACTTTACTACTCCTAGGAAGTCTCACTACATTCATCTAAATTGGTTGTCAGTAATCAACTAGTGTTTATTGTGGGCATATCTACATCCCTTAGGAAGTGCCACCTTTCATCTAATTTCAATATTAATTTAGCTGTATTTATTGTGGGCTTATTTACATCCCTTAGGAAGTGCCACTTCTAACTATTATAACTAACTACTCTAATCAAATTAGAATTGGACTTATTTTCAACCCATTAGGGAAGGGCCACATGATAACTAATTAATCTAATTATAAATAATAACTTAGGTGGACTTATTTACAACCCATTAGGGAAGGGCCACATGATATCTAACTAATCTTATTGTAATAATAATTAGGGTGGACTTATTTCAGTCTATCTGTATATGTGTGTATATATGAATGTGTATGTTTTATATTGTGACCAACAGAACTGCTGTATGATCAGTTGCCTAAAGCACAAATTTCCAGTTTTTTCCGCTCCATTGTTTTGCCGGCCTTTGCAGTCTGGCGTGCTGTGGCATTTGTGCCTCCTGTCATGCTCTGCACCCTGGCCTTGCTGGGGTGTGGGGTGGTCTTGGTGCAACCAAGGTGAGAAACCAAGGTGAGAAACCCCTTAGGGAAGTGCCACACTTACCAGAGACAATGAATTGCCTGCAGACCACATGTGATGGTTCACATTGAGGTTCAATCGGCTATGGTGAAGTTAACTTGTCCAGGATTTAGATTAGAGGGCTCCTTTTCACCAGTGTAAGTAAGTCTCAGTAGTTGAATTTCCCAAAATTCACACTAAAGTCCAATAGCATTTAAATAAGGCAAAGTCAAAATTTGATTCAAGTTTTTGTTATCTTGATTCTCAGATTAGATTTAGGAGTAATAAAGCAAGACTCAATTGTATGATCTTAACTGCTGAAATAAGCTGAATTGGTTGGATCAGTCTGAGTTAGGTTTGCAATGTTATACAACTTTTAACTCAGCCTGATGTTCCTCAATTATCAGTTGAATGAAAGGCAGCTACTATCCAGACCACAGTAATGGGTCAGTGGAACAGTATTCTAGTAACAGTGATGGAAAGATGTAATAATTTAGGTGGTCAAAATACTTCCCTTTGCTGAGCTTGGTAGCCTAAATAATGACATCAATGTATAGCCAATCAAACATGAAAGAACTTCCACTCTAGATTGACTGGACTCCAGATTGCACAATTTGGCAGGCCATGCAAACATTGATATGAAATATGTGAAGCGCACGTGAAATCTTCAGATGAAGCGCACGTGAAAACACCTTTCAAAATATCACACGCGGAGACAGTACATCGCACGTAAACAATTTTTCAAAAATATTTGTTGTGCTAAAATTTCATGCATGCATTTTCCTCCATAGCATATTAATTCAAGCTGACACCAAGATTCCTTACCACTGCGCATCACCATCATTGAAGAACTACTAATCTCTGTTACAGAACAGTCCGGATCGTCATCGGTTACTGAGAGAAACAAACAAAAACCAATATTGCATTTTTTTGGCGGGAGAATAAAAAATTGACGATTCACAATACAACGGGCAATATCAGTCAAGTCAAAGCGCATCAGCGTTTGGTATGAATGCAACAATGGCTAAACTGTAATATTGAATTATGCCCTGCATGGTTTGAACGACAATTTAACATTACTGCATTTTGACAATAGATGAAAACAAACACCGACGTCACACACGTTATGTAAACAAGTTTGCTGCAACATTCATGGAGAAGACAGTGGAGTGGAAGTGCATAATTAAGCTTTGTTAGCAATAGCAATTTTTATTAAGAACTGTCAGGTATTGTTCATTATAATATAAAACTACCTAAAGAAAGTGCATCATCTAAATGTTACATTCTGTTTTGTATGATGCCTGGTTGTTGAAAGACGCTTACGTCTATGTGCCGTCATCTCAAACTCTACACACATGTAATTCTGCAGTCTGTTTTGCAACGCTCGCAGTCTTGCACCTCTAGCTCTCTGTTTTGTATATATTTGTCTGTGTCTCTGACAGTGGCGCACGTAACTTGGCAAACATACTGCTGCAAGCGCACGCAAAGGTCTAGATATGCCGATCTCAGCTTTTGAGGCGCACGGCTGGTTTGGTTCTTAATATTCGGCAATGGAAACGCACGTAATGTTCTCAACCCCGTGCCCAATTGTGCAATCTGGACTGGGCTAACTGATTGATTTAGGTCAACCAACCAAATTAGAACTATCAGTGTTCTGCCAAACACTCGTTCCCTATTCTTAATATTGTCGTATCAAAATAACAGTGAGCAAAATCACTGGTTCAATGAGTCGAGATAAAGGTTATTCTTCCTTTCATAATATGTTTACTTACATGGCCTGTCATTTACATAAACTACTTGAACAAGTAATTACACTATCATCTTAACATGGACAATAATAGGATAACTCTTCGTGGGCAGCTCCGAGGTAATCTTGGAAAGTCGAATTTCAATGGCTTCAGAGGAAAAATTATCTCACTTTTATTTACCAATCCGTAAATCTTGGCTTGGCCCTGGAGCAATAAGGCAGTCAGTGATAGACTGGAGTCCACCTAACAATGCCACTCTTCACAAAGGAGATCTGTCAGCATGCCAGACCGATCGAACTCCCAGGTCCATCTTACTTCCTTGAGACAAAATCCAAAATTCCAAAAGAAGAGTCAAATGGGTTCTAGGCTCAAGGACAACAGGTGAATAGCTATTGGCTTATTTACATGAACAAAGAGTAGGGCAGATCAAATTGGAGACCAGACTGAGGGAAAAAGATTATACCTTCATAAGCCTCCAAACATACTACCCAATGCTTGAACATAATATGAACAATAATGCTCAACACTTCATTTACTATCCATATAGTCAAGTTTAAAAGCTTTTATTCAAAATATATTCAGATTAATCGAAAACATGAGTTCAACTACAGTAGCTTATAGCCACTATAATAATGAAGCATAGGGCTTGAACAAATCCAAAGCTACTCAACTGCATCACCATTTACAGACTTCTCTGTAATTATTTAGTACTCTCTTTGGGAAACCAGTTTCAATTTGCATCATACCTCGTGTTGGTAATGCAGGCAAAATCCTTTGAAACAAAGTTCAGCTCGGTCTGAATTTGCGGATCCATTCCTGGGGTGTCAGGCTAGCATGTTGACCATAGCAAAGTCCTTTCTCAATTTTCTCAAATGAAATTTCAGTGATTCAATATATCATTCAACAAGGCATAACTTTACTTTATCTGAAACATATAAAAAGAATTAGGAGAACAATGTTGAGCGGGATTCCTTTGAATCCCCGTCTCACCCGCACCTATTTTTTTTAGTAAATACTTTAGTTTTTCTTCAGTGAAAAGTATTTAAATGCAATTCTACACACATGTAAAGACATCTGGAAGTAAATAACCCACAATAATGATACCACAGCTAATTTCAAAATGCATAACTAATTTTATAATGATGCGATGTTTTTAACACATGGTGACAAGTCTAGGCCCAATGGTTGACTTATGTTTAACGCCCAGGAATGATTTTTTTCATCATATTTTCATATCTAGATAACAATACCTTACCTAGCATGACTTGTATTTGTGTTAATGCAATAAGTTTGCTATAAAATTAAAGAAATAATTTATTTACCTGTTTTATCGTATTATTAAAAAGATTGTCCTTTCGTAATATTCCCTAATTTACCAATACTTTAGGGTCATAATTAGTTCAGAATGTGGAGAAATGACTTCCAGTAAAGTTAGATTGCAATTATTGGAGAAAAACTTTATTTAATGCTGTGAAATTGGAAAAAATGATTCCTTTGACAGTCTAGCATGACTGCAGCAAAAGACAAGCTTATAAAAGACCTGTCAGACGTAATATTTTATGTATAATTTCATATTAAGCAACTGATATATACTATTATAAGCATGCTCTATCTATTGGTACTCACAAACTTTTAATTTGCGTTTCAATTATTGATATATGTTGGGTGCTGGGAGTCACCCCCGATTAGGGGCCCTAGCTTGCTGCATGTTTTTTTGTAAATAACATTTTTTTGATTAATGCTAGAATGTTAAAACTTATGGTGCTCCATTGTTATAGTAGTAGCTATACACATCATGAATACAAAGCTTCTTGGTTGCATACTTTTTGAGTTATTTCAAAGTATGAGCAAAATGCGAGGAGTCACCCCGGTCGACGCTATATACATTAATATGCCATGTTCCATAAACTTGAACATTTGGAAGCACCAACAATCCTAAGCCCTGGCAAAGCAATGGTACCTGGTCCTGCACTCCTAGAGGGCTAGGACCACAACCCAACCAGCTACTGCAAGCAGCAAGCTGAGGTGGCACAATGAGCAACCAACGTTACGAATAGTCATGGTTGAATAAATACAGACACATTCAACGTTTATACACAAAATATTATTGAGCATCAAAATACAACCACTAACAGTTCCATCAGGTAAGTTATTGTTCCACTATACCCAACATAACCATGGCATATACCAGTACAATATTCACTTTAAGCACAGCTCAATGGTTGCTGACATTTGCTAAGATATAAACATGGTCCATCATTATTGACTAATCACCTCCAAGGGAAGATGAGAGGGACAATGGACAGCTGCAAGCTCGAGGCACTCAGTGGGCGGCAACAGCGCCAAGTAGGCTACTGCACAAAAATGACCAAGTATTGTCATAAATAGAAAAAAATCGTAATAAGTGGGTAAAATGCCCCAGACTTTATAAAAAAGTGAAAAAGGCCTTAAAAATTTGCAAAGGATCAAAGTTCAAAAATCCCATGAACATAACACAACAGAACCATGCTCAGGCCAGCATCTTACCCAATGAAGGACCTATAACCAAGTTTATGCATTTTGATTAACATCTGCAACACATACGCATGTTTCTGAACTTATCAGCATTTAATTACCTTTTCAGAAGATAGAAAAGCCAACAAGCCGATGGTGAGGCAGTCAGGCAGATCCAGACTCAGAAAAGATGCCAATTCTCTGGAGATAGCCAGCAATTAAATGAGACAGCAGGCACTGAAACCCTTTGCTAACTTCAACAAAATACCCACCATTATCAGCAAAACACCAGATCCCAGAAAATACAGTAATTAGGAACAGCAAACCAACAGTTAGAAAATTGCATTAGGAGGTAATATAGCTACATCATTGAAGTTGCATCTCACATACATTAACCATATTTATTGTGTCATCTCTATTCCACCCTGCCTATAGATTAGATTCAATTATAATGCAAAACTTTTCCTGCGTGTGATTTATTTTTCTTTTAAAAAATGCAAGTTTCTCAGAATACCTAGTGGCTAACATTGCACAAAAAATTACCAAATCACAGACAGATATGCAGGAGCTGGGAAATCACTTATCACTATGCATGGAACAACAAGCAATTTCAAAGGAACCACCAGAGCAAGACTCACCTTGCACCTTATGTGTCTCCAGAGTTACTATTCCATAGTAACACACATCTATGTGATAACATGTCACTGCCACGTTTCAGTTATCTTTACTACACTTCTTTGGAATTGCTCTGCATAACCTCAAATAATTAAGAAAATTATTGAAGAGTGGAAATTATCATTGTTGGAACAGTATAGCAATAAAATGCAATACACTACATTCCTCCCCCCCCAAGACTGTACCAAGTGCAGATTTCCGCATCAGACTGTTCAGCTTCTGCCTTGATCTTCAAATCACGAAGATCCAACCTCTAATCTCTCATTTTATTTATATGAACAAAAAAAGCACACTCATCATAACTTATTACCAATCAAACCCAGTTCATCCACTCACAAGGACGGAGAATTGGATCAACCCTAATCTCAAGAACAGAACACCAATAATTAACCAACCCCAATTGATGAAACAGTATGCGTGCAAAAAATTGAATCAATTTTTAATCCCAAAAATTTTACTAGTAACATAGATGGAGCATTATGCTAACCAGAAGAACCATGGTGATGGTGACCAAAGTCAAGCGACAAGAACATACCACCCAATCCTCCAGCACAAGCAACCCCGAGCCGGAACATCATAGAAAGCCCGAAAAACTCTTGGACAAAGCACTCTTCATCTTGACTTATGAGCTCTCCCATTTTTCAAGTCTTCCAGAAGACCATCCTCATTCTGACAATTTTGTGCATCAACTCTCATCTTCTCCTTCCCTCTTGTATGCCTATACTCCAAAGTTGTTGAATGCACATTTGCATGCTCTCAACAGGTCCCCAAGATTTTGTGGCTCTTTCTTGATGAAGTTCCAGACGACTTCCTGGCGCATGAGATCCCGAACCCAACTGTTCCTTGAAGGTGCTGTTGGAAGATCCTGATGCTCCAACATCATTCTCCCAATATGACTCTGCCAATTTCAGCTATGAATCCCCCAGTGCAACATGTTGAAACCTGCAGCTCTATCTCATCGTGATCAAGGTCCTCAAGCACAGACCTCTGAGTGATACTGTTAAGTATCTGTTGCCGTCATTGTTTCTCAAAACGTCCTGAGAGATCCAGGTCAAAACCAGCAAAGGAATCACAGCTCTGGTCAACTTGGTCTAAGGGAGATCTTCCCATGGAGGCCTGAGCAAGACTTGTCTGCAACATATTCGGCTGCAACTGTTGATCCGGTTGGTGTCCCCTTGCAAGTGCCCCAATTTTCCACTGATTGACAGGGACAACATCACTGACTGGCAAGATGTCATCAAGCGACAACTCCCATAACTCAGCTTCATCAGGTAAACAAGTTATGATAATGGTCGAGCAAGAATATGACTAGTATCCAGGTCCAAAGTGGTGCAGCTATCAGCTCTGGTGGTCTTCCCAGGTTCTACTGCTGAATCATTGGAAAACCAGTGAACAAAGTAATCCCAAGAGAATCATCCTACTGGCTCTGCAAATCAGGCTCTCCCACCTCTGGCTCTTCTTCAGATTGCCCCGTATCTGAGTCAGAAAACATATTTCTGATCCATCGCAGTTGCCGCTTCCGTTGCAATTGTCTGGTGAGTGCAAATTAGCATGCAACTCAGCAAGGTTCTTCAAATAATCAGGAAGTTCCATCCATGATATGAGCTGGGAGTAATGAGCTCAAATCAGAGTAATGAGCTCAAATCAGCTTATTCTTTTCCAAGTCCTTTAGTAGATAAGTCAATTCGCCAGGGTTGATTTTCATAACCTTATACGGACCATGGACCTTAGGCTGCATTTTGTTAGCAGTAGTTCTGCCCAATGGAGGCACTTTCTTGCCCACAAGCTGATAAAGATCAAAGGGATGGAACTTAGGATGTCCATACTTCCAATAATTGGCCCGCTCATTGGTCAGCAGAACCGAGTTGACCACCTCATGCTTACATTTCAGCAAATACTCCAAAGAGGACATGCCAAGTTCTCAAAGTTAGGTCTTGTTGTGCACCACAACAGCTTGTGTCAAACTATCACTCCAGCTTCCCAACAAATCCAGGGTCCTCAGGAACTCACTAATAGTGCGATTTACTCTCTCAACTCATCCATTACTTGCTGGCTTATAAGGAGTTGTGCCGATGTCTTAATGAATACTTTTTGAGGACTTCACTGAAGGGTCCAGCAACCAATTCCGGTCCATTGTCTGTTACACCTTCTCCGGAAATCTGGGTAAAAATAAGCGCCTGATGTTCCAACACTCCTGCAATTGTTGATGACATCTTGTCCTTAATAGGTACAGCGGAGATCCACTGGGAATTATGATCAACACCCAATTTAGTCTTCTGGTGAGCCGGAAAAAAATGCAAGATCAATAGCCACAAGTTCGAATGGTCAACTGGTCTGTATCTTGGATGTTGGGGCAACATGGACCTTGCGAGAATATTTCATCCTTTGACACTTGGCACTCAAAATGCAACAACCACCACTGGATGGAACTTTGTGAAAAACAGTAGTTCGTCTTACAGCCAGATGCTGATGATATTGTTTGAACTCGCCCAAAACAGTTCTTCCGCTTACCCGTCAAACTACCAGATCTGACTTCCGCTGTCAGTTCCCTTAGCGCAGAGTCCGTTTGTTGCCGATGATGGATTGTTTCATGATCAAGAAGACTACTTACGGTAAATAGTGAGTCTTCTTTTCCGTCAACACTCTCAACTGTATTAATCTGTTTGTTCCTCAATCCCTTTGGCTCAACCATATGTCTGGTTTTGCTCATCTACAAACTAGTTGCAAGCTCTTCCTTAACACAGCAAGAATTTGTGCTATCAATCACCAACCCATGTCTGGACTAGAAGTCTGTACCTAAAAGGAAACAATGAGGGATCACATCATTGTTTACAATAGGGAAGCTGTGAGCGTAAGACCTCATCTCAGCAGGGAGATTGCCTGTGAGCTCCACTACTCCTAGGGTCTAACTAATGTCTACAGTGGAATCCAGAATCTCAATTTCTGGCTCATTATCATTTCAGATTGTATCCGCCACTGACACTGTAGGTAAACTCCCTCCCACACCAAATTGATCTCTGCCCCAGTGTCAAGCATTCCACAGAATGGGTGTCCAGCCAGCTTGACCTGAATCCTGGAGTGTGCTGATCGGGTGACCCTCCAAGTACAACCACCTTAGGTCTACCACCAACTTTATGCTGTGCAGGTAGACAAGCGGCTGATGGTCTGTTTTCAAGAATGAATCTATCCCCATACAAGAAACAACTTATTGTTTTGAAACCCCATCGAAGAACGGCAAGCTCCCAGTCAATGGTTATATAATTCTTCTCAGAGTCATTAAATTTCAAATAAACAAATGCAATCACTCAGTCTTCATCTTCTTGGCGCTGCTGCAAGCAGGCTCCGGCTCCCACAGCAGATGCGTTGACCCAGAATTCGAACTTGTCCAAATCTTTATCATAATTTGGAAAGGCCAGCTCAATGTCCTGCTTCATGGGTGATTTCAGTTGATCAAATACCCCTTTTACTTCCTTAGTCCACTCAATCTGTGTATCCTTCTTGCCTCCAGTTACAGCAGAGAGAGACTTCTAGATTGTTGAAACAGTCCCAGGAACTGACGCATCTCTCCAATGGTTTGGGGGTAAGGGAAAGCGTCCACTTTCTCTTCTAAGGAGCTCTGTTTCCTGAGACCTGTGGCACTAATTGTGTGACACAAAAAATCAACAGTGTCAGAAACCCACTGACATTGGCCTGGTTTAACCTTTATGCCATACCTAGTCAAGGTAGACAAAACTGCCTGGACCCGTGCTAAATGTTTCTCAAAGCTTTCCTCCATTATTAAAATATCAATATAGATGACCCCTTTCTGCTATGGAAAGCTCTTTAGTATGGCTTATATTCCCATTGAAATGTGGCTGGAGCGTTGCATAACCCAAAATTGAGCCATTTAAACTGATAGTGCAACAGTGCTGTAGAGAATGCTGTCAGCTCCTGGCTCGCTTCATTGATTGGGATCTGGTAATAGCCTCTCACAAGGTCCAACATTGTTAAGTATTTTGTGCCATGTAGCCCATAGACTGAGTCTGTCCCGCAAGGAATTAGTGAGCACTCGAGGATAGTCTGAGTATTCTGTTTCTGGTAGTGTACTCATAACCTGATACTACCATCTTTCTTGCAAATGGGGACTATGGGGGATGACCAAGCAGAGCATCTAGGTTCAATAACTCCAAGGTCTCAAAGTTCCCGACACTGACGCTCAATCTCCTCATTCATGGGCTCCAGGTATAGACATAGCGGTTGGTATATTGGCATGTTGTTCCGAAGCCTGTATATGATGAGCAGTCACTGCTGCGGTGCCAACATCATCTCCAGTGCTGAGAACTGGCTGAAACTGTTCTAACAAGTCTCATATCTTAGTTCTATGATTACCATCAAGTAATTGGTCTGCTAGTGGTATCTCCTTCTGAACATGCTCTTGTGTCCATTTTACTGAATTTTTCTCAGATTCACCCACCTCTACAACAGACGACTGCACCCCCATGACCTTGCCCTTAGCAACGTAGGCTCTCTGCCCATCGATTTTTGACACCAAGATTGACATTCTGTTCAAGTCCATGACTTCTGGAATTGTGTGGACTTTCTTCCTTTGGAACTGCCTCTCCTCACACACAAGAGCTTGGGGGTTTGTTGCATCTTCAAGTAATTGTTTGCCTCAGGGTTTGCAAGCATTATGGGAATTCGAACATTATTTTGTGAGCGTGGCTCCCTTGGCTGCTCTCCAGGCTAGACTGGAGATGGGGTGGGGCGCGCTGGGGTCTGGGGATGTTCAGGTATTCATCTATTGGCCAACTCATGGCCCGTTGTCTGCATGTTCATCTTCAGTAGCCTTGGCGTTTAACCCC
>SDVV010039328.1:0-10642 GCA_016164225.1 Gammarus roeselii | reverse complement strand
ATTGAGGGCAGAGCGGAACACTGTGAAGAGTGGGGCAGTGCACCGTCTCGTCTGCGTGGCTCTCGCTGTCATTGAGGGCAGAGCGGAACACTGTGAAGAGTGGGGCAGTGCACCGTCTCGTCTGCGCGGCTCTCGCTGTCATTGAGGGCAGAGCGGAACACTGTGAAGGGTGTGACAGTGCACCGTCTCGTCTGCGTGGCTATCACCGTCATTGAGGGCAGAGCTGAATACTGTGAAGGGTGGGGCAGTGCATCGTCTCTTCTGCGTGACTCCCGCTGTCATTGAGTGCAGAGCTGAATGCTGTGAAGGGTGGGGCAGTGCACCGTCTCTTCTGCGTGACTCCCGCTGTCATTGAGTGCAGAGCTGAATACTGTGAAGGGTGGGGCAGTGAACCGTCTCTTCTGCATGACTCCCGCTGTCATTGAGTGCAGAGCTGAATACTGTGAAGGGTGGGGCAGTGCACCGTCTCTTCTGCGTGACTCCCGCTGTCATTGAATGCAGAGTTGAATACTGTGAAGGGTGGGGCAGTGCACCGTCTCGTCTGCGTGGCTCTCGCTGTCATTGAGGGCAGAGCTGAATACTGTGAAGGGTGGGGCAGTGCACCGTCTCGTTTGCGTGGCTCTCGCTGTCATTGAGGGCAGAGCTGAATACTGTGAAGAGTGGGGCAGTGCACCGTCTCGTTTGCATGGCTCTCGCTGTCATTGAGGGCAGAGCTGAATACTGTGAAGGGTGGGGCAGTGCACCGTCTCGTCTGCGTTGCTCTCACCGTCATTGAGTGCAAAGCTGAACACTGTGAAGGCGTGGGGGGAGGGTGGAATAATTCAATTATTTTTTTGAGCTGAAACTCACAACACTGGGAACATGGAATGTGATCCACTTGGTGAATTTCTTTGTTGTCGTTGGCTCGTAGCAGAACAACTACCACGACATACTTGTTTCTGACATAGGACGCACAGAGTGTTGATTGCTCGTGCTTATGATAGTCTGCTTCAATTAGGTTAGGCTTCATTGCTACTTGTAGAAGTTAAATTCGAATTCCTTCCAAGGAAGGCAACTGAGGATGAATGCTAATTCAGCCAAGGCCAGTCCGCATGTCTCGTCGCCTTTTCTGTCGGCACTTGGCGTAGCGACAGTGTGTTAATGGTTCAACCACCTGTCTGTGTCGGCCAGGCCGCATGTCTCGTCGCCTTTTCCGTCTGCATTTGGCGTAGCGACAGTGTGTTAATGGTTCAACTACCTGTCTGTGTCGGAAAGAAGGCTATTAGAGGGTCGATGTAGTAACTGCTCTTCACTGTTCGTCTGATTTCCCGTAGCAAAGACGAAAATTTATCGGGAAGCGGAATAAAATTTAAAGTTCTGATTGTGCAAGTATTTCATGTGATGTGTGGTTTTAATGTGGGTCTTTGAACCTCAAGTGACTTCATTGCCTCATGTGTATTATAACCCCAGCATAGTGTTTTCAGATTAAGTCCGTCGAGCCCAAATAACATAAAATTGATGTATGATCAGGGTTAGGTACATAATGATCGCCTCAATTCACTGAATCATCAAATGTTACCCAACCTCGTAGCCTCGTTACGCAAGTTGGTCAGCTGGACAATGAATCACAACATAGTCGTCCAGTTCAGAAGTAAATAGCATCTGTGAACGTAATTATTCAATGCGTTATATGATTATTATAATTTTCTTTTCTTTCTGTTTATGATGTGTTTGAGTTACAGTTTTTCGACGTGCATTTGTAAGTATTCATCATTATTGATCCTCTGTAATGAAAGTGTTTACGAAAACTTGTTTGCTTTGTTTTCATTCCTATAACTGACGAGACCACAATCGCATCATCTTTATACACTTAATTGCATTGCTCGCCTCATCATTGAACCAAAACAGCTGCCGCAACTACTTGAAAGATCAATCAATAACTCGTGCTCCCTGCCTAAGGTGTAATATCAATCAATAACTCGTGCTCCCTGCCTAAGGTGTAATATCAATCAATAACTCGTGCTCCCTGCCTAAGGTGTAATATCAATCAATAACTCGTGCTCTCTGCATAAGGTGTAATATCAATCAATAACTCGTGCTCTCTGCCTAAGGTGTAATATCAATCAATAACTCGTGCTCTCTGCCTAAGGTGTAATATCAATCAATAACTCGTGCTCTCTGCCTAAGGTGTAATATCAATCAATAACTCGTGCTCTCTGCCTGAGGTGTTTTAAAAGCTTACGAGCTCACATATCAGCCTCATCTCTGTACCCTCCATGCTCATTATCCCTGACCAGTAGAGAGAGTGGGGAGCCTACTTCACACCATCGGATGCTTCAGGTTCCATTCACGTTCCTATGAAAGAGAACCTCCGTTCCTTTATTGCCTGCCACTCGAGGGCAGAGCGCTAACCAAACCGTCTCCTGACAATTACTGTGAGCAATTCACGACTTGAGGAGAGAGGAAGGTTGTGGTATTCAGCGGCTGCTGGCGGCGGTCAAGGCTTTGTGATGATATTAGGCTATTGGTGGTCCGTGAAACAAAGAGCGGAATAGTGAGCAGTTCGGTGCATGCTAAATGTTGTGAGAGAAATGGTGCGAATAAGTCGTCTGGCGAGAACTGCCGATTTAAATGGTGCGAACGGGGAAAACTGAACCATGCTTGATTGATGAAGAGAACAATCTATTATACAACAAAATGACGTTGATGTAAAAGTAAATGCGTCGCAAGAAACCGAGGGAAAAAATGTTCCCAAGATTCAAGAACTAAGAGATTGTGGTATCTAAAGTGGTTTATGACATATTTACCCAAGCGGTATTTTATTTCTAAAATATTTTATAAATTATTATGGGGCTAAACCGTTATTTTTATGGGGCTAAACCATTATTTTTATGGGGCTGAACCATTATTTTTATGGGGCTGAACCATTATTTTTATGGGTCTGAACCATTATTTGAAGGGGTCTGAGCCATTCTGTTTCACTATCAGAAGCTAAATTATCTCATTTCAACGTTTTTCTAAGTTGTATTTCAGGAGTACAAACGAAACACAAATGTTCTCTTCACTGTTTGTATGTTTTAATACAGATTATATATTTTTATTATATTCTACAATCGTTGTCCCTTCGATCAACGTTCGGTCGTAGCTACTACTTCGACCCTCGCGAACGTTAACATCATTTCAATGCTGGCTCTACTTCTCGTATTGCAGTTCTTGCAGATTTCTATTGAACAATAAAAGTTCCTCCAAGTTTTCCTACCGTCAGGTCCATTAGCTTGTCGACAGAACGAGGTTGAAAATGTTGCTGTCGAGGGCCGTAATTAGCAGGCACTCGACAGCAGACTAGGGGCGGAAAATCTAGGCACTTTTTGGGCAACTGTTTTTGTTGCATCAAGATTGTAGCAGGCAGTTGGGAGGGGGAAAATATAAAAAGTTTAAGGTGGAGCATTCTTGGCAACTCGGACGCGGAGCCGCTCAGTTGTTGGATGTTGACTCGGAGTAGAGAATGAGGGAGAAGGGAAACGACACATCATATGGGGCTGAAGAGCATTGGTTTCTTGGACCCACTTTCTGCGTATGGGTGGGAGAAATTGAGTAGATTGTAGTGAACACGATCCGGGAACATGGAACTTGCTCCATGCTTCAGCCAGGTTTGTCCCCGTGCAAGATTAACCGCACTGCGACTTGGCGCAATTAACCAGATTAACCGCACTGCGACTTGGCGCAATTAACCAGATTAACCGTACTGCGACTTGGCGCAATTAACCAGATTAACCGTACTGCGACTTAGCGTAATTATCCACATTAACCGCACTGCGACTTGGCGCAATTAACCAGATTAACCGTACTGCGACTTAGCGTAATTATCCACATTAACCGCACTGCGACTTGGCACAATTAACCAGATTAACCGTACTGCGACTTGGTGCGAATAACTCAATTAACCGCACTGCGTCTTGGTGCAATTAACCAGATTAACCGCACTGCGACTTAGCGTAATTATCCAGATTAACTGCACTGCGACTTGGCACAATTAACCAGATTAACCGTACTGTGACTTGGCGCTATTAACCCGATTAACTGCACTGTGAATTGACGCAATTAACCAGATTTACCGCACTGCGACTTGGTGCAATTAACCAGATTAACCGCACTGCGACTTGGCGCAATTAACCAGATTAACCGTAATGCGACTTCGTGCGATCAACCCGATTAACCGCACTGCGACTTGGTGCAATTAACCAGATTAACCGCACTGCGACTTAGCGTAATTATCCAGATTAACCGCACTGCGACTTGGCACAATTAACCAGATTAATCGCACTGTGACTTGGCGCTATTAACCCGATTAACCACACTGCGAATTGACACAATTAACCAGATTCACCGCACTGCGACTTGGCGCAATTAACCAGATTAACCGCACTGCGACTTGGTGCAATTAACCAGATTAACCGCACTGCAAATTGGCGCAATTAACCAATTCGACCGCACTGCGACTTGGCGCAATTAACCAGATTAACCGCAATGCGACTTGACGCAATTAACCAGACTAACCGCACTGCGACTTGGCGCTATTAACCAGATTAACTGCACTGCGACGTGGAGCAATTAACCAGATTACCCGCACTGCGACTTGGCGCAATTAACCATATTAACCGCACTGCGACTTGGCGCAACTAACCATTCTGCATTCTTCTTCCCATTCCCGTCTCTCCTTTCCAGTAGCTGGGCTGAGTGACAGCTGGTCGCCTGTTTCTGCGGCGGATTAGCTCAAGTTCAATATTCTAAGTTTAGTACGTCAGAAGATTGGTTAACGATTGGTTGACGTCACGTCCGAGGGTTGTATGCGCTGTCGCCGTTGACTCGCCTAATCCATCAAAGTTGGCTGAGCGAAAGTTAGGGACTTCATCGCAGTTTATTGACGTTTTCAACTCGAGCTCATTTCTTTTGATTAAATACTGACTTCAAATGGATTTACCGCTTATATAATTTCATTTATTTTTTGTGTACCCGATGCAATGAACACATTCCAACTGTTGAACGCATAGTGCTATTATGTTCGACATATGCTGTCTGAGGTTTATTGATTTAGTGCAGTTTTCATAAAATAACAGCTCTTTGGCAGGTGAACATGGTACTGGAATGTTCAAATTCATTTGGATGACTGTCCTAAGTCATGCAAAGACAGGGTCCCCGTTTCTATTGCTTACTGTAATTACTTCAATTGCCAAAAGCACGAACTTTGCGCCGAAAAATGTCAAGTTTTATATAAAACCTTCAGATGGTATTTTAGCAATCAATCGTTGCATTTATTGAGCATCTTATCGACAAGGCCTTCATTGCACATACGTTATGTTATCGTCGGCTGACACTTAGACTCGTCAAGATAGATCAAGACAGGTCGTTAACGCCGTCACACGCTTCTGGGATTTTGCCCCCGTCACACGCTGTTGGGATTTTGCTGCCGTCCCATGGAAATTTTGATATTGCCGCGGTCACACACAGTTAGGATGGGGCCGCCGTCACAAATTATTAGGTTTTTGCCGCCATCACACGCTATTACAATGTTGCCGCCGTCACACGCTGTTAGCATGTTACCCCTGCCACACGTTATTAGGATGGTGCCGCCGTTACACTCTATTAGATGAAGGCCGAATCACATGCAACTTGGATATGGCTGACTTCATACACTATTTGGACGTTGCCTCCACTACTCGCTGTTAGGAGATGAAACATGAGAGGTAGCATGAGAGGACACAAGACAGAAAATACGAGGGGAAATACGATGGGGAACACGAAAGCAAACACGGCAGGAAACACTAGAGGTACAATGAAGAAAATACGAGACGCAACAAAAGAGCAAACAAGTAAGGAAACTGATTGAAGCACGAGAGGAAACACGAGAAGAAAGACAAAATAAAACACGAAATGGAACGTCAGTGAATACACGAGAGAATCAATAACAAAAGGGAGAAGGAATGTCAAACGGTCAAGAAGAACGTGACCTCCTTCATACGTCAATGACCAAGGGCACAGAGCCTCCATTTGAGAGGCTTAGTGGTTCAAACGCCTACTAGTATCATTCTATAATGCTGTTGCCAGCAACTGCATTAGAGGAGGCTGGGTATTGTAGAGGTGCTTGGGATAGTCTGACCAGCCGAGTGAATTGCCTTAAACATATACTAAAGCACGTGGTGTTCGCTTACAAAGTTAATGGACCTGTTTTGATAATTGCCTTGTTTGTATTCCGCGTTACTAGAACACATGTTTAGTTTCCTGTAAATTAATATCCATGGGCTTAAATTACTTCAATTCATGTTTTCTCATCAGGGTGGGACCAGCAGCGGCACCAAACAGTACTGTTTCCCTCCCTTTATTGCTTCATACTTTCCCTGCATTGACTCGAGAGATCGTATTCGTGTTTTAAATCACACGATTACATTCGAAAAATTGTATCGTTATGTCTTTTTCGTTTCCGCTTCATAATGTTATTGTTTCCTAACAGCAACGTGACACGAACAATGATACAATGTATTAAATCAGGCGTTGTTCAGCATATTGTCTCACCTCATTTATCAGCTATTTCTCACCTCCACCCAGCCTTCGTCCATACCCTCCTTCGTTTGACCATTTCCTGTCTCCTTCATTCAATATTTGTGTAAGGCCTAATGAGGAAGCACATTTCCTGTCTTCTTCATGCAATACTTGTGTAGGCCTAATGAGGGGGCACACTTCCTTTCTTCTTCATTCACTACTTGTGTAAGGGCTAATGAGGAAGCACATTTCCTTTCTCCTTCATTCAATACTTGTGTAAGGCCTAATGAGGAAGCACATTTCTTGTCTCCATCATTCAATACTTGTGTAATGCCTAATGAGGAAGCACATTTTCTTTCTTATTCATTCACCACTTGTGTAAGGCCTAATGAGGAAGCACATTTCCTGTCTCCATCATTCAATACTTGTGTGAAGCCTAACGAGGAAACACATTTCCTGTCTCCATCATTCAATACTTGTGTAAGGCCTAATGAGGAAACACATTTCCTGTCTCCATCATTCAATACTTCTGTAAGGCCTAATGAGGAAACACATTTCCTGTCTCCATCATTCAATACTTGTGTAAGGCCTAATGAGGCAACACATTTCCTGTCTCCATCATTCAATACTTGTGTAAGGTACAATCAGGAAGCACAGTTGAATGATCTTTCATATTGGGTGAAAATGATTATCAACCTTCCTATGTCAGTATCATGTCTACATGTGTAACAAAGGAGGCTTCCGGTACGTGACGGTCATCAGTAATAAGTTCTTCTTGGATTATGCATGGGCCGACGAGGAGGATGCTTTGCTCGGTTAGTGTGCTCTGGCAATGTAATTAGCATTAGAAGAACTAGTCAGAACTCGACCCCGCTCGGTCAAGAGATTGTACTCGCCCACGAAGACCTCTCCTTACAATCAATTCTTCTACCATCATCGTTATTGGAGGTGTTTGCCCGTGTGTATTAGATGTGTTTATCCGTGTGAATTAGATGTGTTTATCCGTGTGAATTAGATGTGTTTATCCGTGTGTATTAGATGTGTTTATCCGTGTGTATTAGATTTGTTTATCCGTGTGTATTAGATGTGTTTATCCGTGTGCATTAGATTTATTTATCCAAGTGTATTAGATGTGTTCATCCGTGAGTATTAGATGTGGTTATCAGTGTGTATTAGATGTGTTTATCTGTGTGTATTATAAGTGTTTATCCGTGTGGATTAGATGTGTTTATCCGTGTGTACTAGATTTGTTTATCTGTCGTGTGTATTAGATATGTATATCCATGTTTACTAGATGTGTTTTTCCGTGTGTATTAGATGTGTTTGTCCGTGTATATTAGATGTGTTTATCCATGTGTATTAAATGTGTTTATCCGTGTGTATTAGACTTGTTTATCCGTGTGTATTAGATTTGTTTGTCCATGTGCATTAGATGCGTTTATCCGTGCGTATTAGATGTGTTTATCCGTGTGTATTAGATGTGTTTATCCGTGTGTATTAGATGTGTTCATCCGCGTGTATTAGATGTGTTTATCCGTGTGTATTAGATGTCTTTATCCGTGTGTATTAGATGTGTTTATCCGTGTGCATTAGATGTATTTATCCAAGTGTATTAGATTTGTTTATCCGTCGTGTGTATTAGATGCGTATATCAATTTTTATTAGATGTGTTTTTCCTTGTGTATTAGATGTGTTTGTCCGTGTATATTGGATGTGTTTATCCATGTGTATTAAATCTGTTTATCCGTGTGTATTAGACTTGTTTATCCGTGTGTATTAGATGTGTTTGTCCATGTGTATTAGATGCGTTTATCTGTGTGTATTAGATGGGTTTATCCGTGTGTATTAGATGTGTTTATCTATGTGTACTAGATGTGTTTATCGGTGTGCATTAGATATGTTTATCCGTGTGTATTAGATATGTTTATCCGTGTGTATTAGATGTGTTTATTCGTGTGTATTAGATGTGTTCATCCGTGTGGCAATATATAAATGTAGTGTAATCAAATATATATCGTTGTAAAGCCACCAGCGTCTCCGTGAACATCCTCTACCACAATATCGCATGATATAACAAACTTTAAAAAACGTGTTTTGGGGCAACATCCTTAGAGCGTGCGACCGTTGCAATATCCTAATAGCGTGAGACGGCGGCAACATCCTAACAGTGTATTACGGGGGCAGCATCCATACAACTTGGCAGTATCCTAATAGTGTGTGACTGAGCAAAATTCTGATGGCATAACCATGGGAACATCCTTACAGCGTGTGGCGGAGGAAACATGTTAAGGTGTGCCGTGGCGACACCATAATAGCGTGTGACCGTGGCGACATCCTAATAGCGTGTGACCGTGGCGACATCCTATTAGCGTGTGACCGTGGCGACATCCTAATAGCGTGTGACCGTGGCGACATCCTAAAAGCGTGTGACCGTGGCGACATCCTAATAGCGTGTGACCGTGGCGACATCCTAAAAGCGTGTGACCTTGGCGACATCCTAATAGCGTGTGACCGTGGCGACATCCTAATAGCGTGTGACCGTGGCGACATCCTAATAGCGTGTGACCGTGGCAACATCCTAATAGACAGTGAGGGGCGTAACATGTTAATAACGTGGAGCCGTGGCGACATCCTAATAGCGTGTGACCGTGGCGACATCCTAATAGCGTGTGACCGTGGCAACATCCTAATAGCGTGTGACCGTGGCAACATCCTAATAGCGTGTTACCGTGGAGACATCCTAATAGCGTGTGACCGTGGCAACATCCTAATAGCGTGTGACCGTGGCGACATCCTAATAGACAGTGAGGGGGGTAACATGTTAATAACGTGGAGCCGTGGCGACATCCTAATAGCGTGTGACCGTGGCGACATCCTAATAGCGTGTGATCGTGGCAACATCCTAATAGCGTGTGACCGTGGCGACATCCTAATAGCGTGTGACCGTGGCGACATCCTAACAGCGTGTGACCGTGGCGACATCCTAATTGCCTGTGACCGGGGCGACATCCTAATAGCGTGTGACCGTGGCAACATCCTAATAGCGTGTGACCGTGGCAACATCCTAATAGCGTGTGACCGTGGCGACATCCTAATAGACAGTAAGGGGGGTAACATGTTAATAACGTGGAGCCGTGGCGACATCCTAATAGCCTGTGACCGTGGCGACATCCTAAAAGCGTGTGACCGTGGCGACATCCTATTAGCGTGTGACTGTGACATCCCAATAGCGTGTGACGGGGGCAACATCCCAACAGCGTGTGACGGCGTTAACGACCTGTCATGATCTTGCTTGACGAGTCTAAGTGTCAGCCGGCGATAACACAACGTATGTGCAATGAAGGCCCTGTCGATAAGAACCTCAACAAATGCAATGATTGCTGGCTATAATACCAGATTTAGGATTTATTTAAAACGTAGAATTTTTTTCCGCTACAAAATTCGTGCTTTTGTCAATTCAAGTTACTACAGTAAGTAATAGAAACGGGCACCCAGTCATTATTTCATGAAAATTGTACTAAAATTATTTAACCTCATGCTGAATAATCTGAATAAAATAGCTCTCTGCGCTTTTAAAAGTTGAACTGTGGACTTTGCAGGGTAACAGAACCGGCGCTGTCTCCCGCATGGTTGGTATATTATAAAAGCTTGTAATTTATAAAAAAAAAATCGGCTTATTACATTTTGAAAACCTTAGTATTCGTTCGCAGTACGGCCATCCATAGGAAAAATTTCCAGACCGTTTCTCGTCTGAAATTGACCTAGGAGTTAAAGGAATTTAGTGTCGGTGATGGTAGTGGTGATGGTAGTGGTGATGGTAGTGGTGATGGTAGTTGTGATGGTAGTGGTGATGGTAGTTGTGATGGTAGTGGTGATGGTAGTGGTGATGGTAGTGGTGATGGTAGTGGTGATGGTAGTGGTGATGGTAGTGGTGATGGTAGTGGTGATGGTAGTGGTGATTGAAGTGGTGATGGTAGTGGTGATGGTAGTGGTGATGGTAGTGGTGATGGTAGTGTTGATGGTAGTGTTGATGGTAGTGGTGATGGTAGTGGTGATGGTAGTGGTGATGGTAGTGGTGATGGTAGTGGTGATGGTAGTGGTGATGGTAGTGGTGATGGTAGTGGTG
>SDVV010039327.1:0-10642 GCA_016164225.1 Gammarus roeselii | reverse complement strand
CCCCCCCCCCACCCACGACCATCCCGACAGCGGGGTGCCCAGGGCGGGATAGCACATCAGGGCAGCGTAAAAATGAACCATTCACAACCATTCTCCACTCACGCCTGTTGATTGCACGCTCTCTCGCCACCTCCACATTTATGTCTCTCGTTCCCAACGCCTGCTTCACACCATCCATCCACCCGAACTTCGGTCTACCTCTAGGCCTGCGACCACTCGCCTCAGCATTCATCATCCTTTTCACCAATCCCCCTTCATCCATCCTCTCCGTGTGCCCGAACCATCTCAGAACCCTCGAATCCACTCTGTCCTCCAACTTCTTCACCATCCCTGTTCTGTTTTGAACCACGTCGTTGGTGATCCGGTCTCAGCGTTACTCCAGTCATGCTCCTCAAACATTTCATCACGAAAACATTCAACCTTCTTCTCTCCTCTGCTCTCACCCCCCAGCCTCAGATTCGTAGAGCACAGTTGGAACAACAACACCCTCATACAGCCCCCTCTTTGCTTCCATCCCCAACGTCCTACAGCTCATTACACTCTTTAGTGCAACCAAAACTTTACATCCGTCCTTCACTCGCGCCTTCACTTCAGTTTCCACTAGTTCAGTTATCTCCACATGGGAGCCCAGATACTTATAACACTGAACTTCCTCCATGAGCTCTCCATTTAGGGTGACACTAATTTTGCTCGCATCGACATTCCTCGAGCATCTCATTACTTTACTCTTGCCGACGTTGACTCGGAGCTTCCTCCTCTCAGACACTCTACCAAACACAGACACTAACCTACATAGCTTCTCCTCCGAATCCGCAACCAGGGCCGTATCATCAGCAAATAGCAACTGGCTCAACTGCCAACTCCGCCCATTCGCTTCCAACAGTTCCAAGCCACGACCCAGCACACTTGCGTTCACCTCCCAGACCACTTCATCCATTTAGAGGGTGAACAGCCAGGGAGACATCACGCAGCCTTGTCTCAGTCCCACTTTCAATGTGAACCAATCACTCACCTCGCTCCCCACTCTGAAACATGCTCGGCTGTCATCATAGAAACTGCACCGCTTTCAACAGATGTCCGCCCACTCCAAACAAACGCAACACCTTCCACAGCGCTTTCCTGTCAATCCTGTCGTATGCCTTCTCCAGATCCATGAAGGCCCATGAACACATTTTTCCTTTGTCAAGGTACTTCTCACAGACCTGTCTCACTGCAAAAATCTGTTCGGTACACCCTCTACCACTCCTAAAGCCACACTGTTCCTCTCCAATTGCGCAGTCCGTACAGACTTTAATCCTTTTGATCAGCACTCTCTCGTACAACTTACCAACCACACATAACAGACTGATACCTCTCGAGTTGCAGTATTCATTTTATCTCATTTTCCTTTATATAGCGGAACAATGCAGGCACTGCGCTACTCACTCGGTACCACGCTTGCCGCAAAACCCAAGTTCAGCAACACATCCCTTAACGTCTCCCATTCTTCCTCCACATCTCTCAGGTCCTGCTCACGTTGTCATATTCTTCCTTTTTACCCTTCCAGTCTACATTAATTGGAAGTATTTGCACTTCCAATTAATGAAGACAATGCTCCATTGTCATTTATTTTGGTTTTATGACGAGTGCATTTCTCTGAAAGGAACGACCGTTAGCACAGTTGACATGTGGATATCGCCAACAAGTTTTGTGCATCAGTTCTCAGTATTATCTGTTAACAAGGTGTTGGTACAGGATGCTCGACTGATGCCCAGCTGTGTTTGTGGGCATCTTCCTGTTGAGGCGTGTGGTGCGTGTGCGATTGAGTTGAGTATTAACGGCTAAGTACCGGATGAATAGATCGAAGTCATGTTACCAGACTCAGAGCGAGGAGGGGTTGGAGATTGAAAGGTCGGTAGCGTTGGGTGAGTGTCTACCACCAGGTGTATATGTGCTTCTTTGTGGGAAAGGATGGGCTGCTCAGTATCGAGTTTTGCTGGAGATTCGCTGACAGTCGAAGTGTATGAGCTATATAATAGAGCACTGTTTTTTGACTAGCTTGTCCCGGTGCACTTGTTTCTTTTTGATGAAACACAGTCCCTATTATTATTGGTACTCGCACATTTATCGCACCAGCCTTTGTAACAGGCGCAGCAATATTTGCTTTTGTTGGGGGGGGGGGGGGGGGGGAAGGGAAGGGGGTGGCTAGGGGGCGTCATAACTCAAGGATTGGTAGCAGAGATAAAATGACTACAGAGAAATGAAGTACCTAGAGGATATGTTATCGGAAGAGTTGGGATAATATCATACAAGCTTCTCATCCTCAGCCTTCGCAACAGCTAACACATAGATTTTGAGAGCTAATGAAACAGTAGAATCGATGCGGCAAAGCAAGCTAAACAAATGAACAATAATGAACGAATGAAGCACTTGAATTAGGTGCAGCTACATCAGATGAATCTCATGAAAGTGGCTGTTTGTCTTGGTGTGGTTGTGCCACAAGTGATTTGCATGTGTTTTATAATTCAAGTAATTGAATGGTTAATATTGCATGGCAATTCAGGGAGCAAACGCCTAATTCTTTGAATTAAAGACAAGTACCATGGAAACTAAGATTTACACATAAAACAAAAACGAACATCTCAAGTAGAGGAAAAAATAAAAAAATAATTATTCATATGATAGAAAATTTCTTTCATAAGCTGAGTATCGAGACACTTACAGTTCCTACAATGAAAAGTATACGAGAAGAAATAAAACATATTTGTGGTACAGCTCACAATAACAGGGGGCAGCGTGGCCTTGATATGTGTGGCTATGGACAAAAAGGATGCTCCGGGGGCACATTCTAACGCACATAGATAATAGCAGGTCTATGACGGAGCTAGGAATTAGAGAGCGTGAAAACACAGAATTAATGAATACTGAGTATTGGGGCAAGGCCCATTCAGAGCAAGGAGGTACAGTAACATGCCAAGGTCGCTCATATCTCCTATAAAGTTTACACTGACGTTGTGGGAAACATTTCTCATACCCTGTCAACTAAGACATTATATTCGTGTGAATGTGTGTGCGGTTCATAGGAATGTGTCCAGCGGGTTCTAGGCATGCCTGGCCAGTTGAGAAGCTTAGGACCACAATCGACCCTCATCCCCTCTCTCGCCTTGTCCCTTTATCTCCGGCTTGCCAGCCGCTGTGTTCGATTCCTTTCTCTTGAATCATACTGGACGTGTAAATAGATAAGATTGAAGTAATACATGTCAATGAGAATGAAGTAAAAAGTTTTTGAAATGATCGATGGTAAATCCCTTTAAGTGATATAATGTAAATAATATTAATGCATTAGTCAAGTACATTTGTCAGTAAGCTTTCTGGTTGGTCTAAGGATAAATGAAGTACATGGCAACTGCGGAGGTGGTTGTCGTGCTCTGTTTCTCCCACCGCGGGAGAAATAGGACAGTTGATTTTCGCGGTTGTAAGGAGTAGAAGTGCCCATAAACAGGTCGAGAAGTTACCAACCAGGAGGATACCAGCAATGGGACACTAAGTTTTAGATTAAGACGTT
The DNA here is from genome assembly GCA_016164225.1 of Gammarus roeselii. Classification (NCBI taxonomy): domain Eukaryota; kingdom Metazoa; phylum Arthropoda; class Malacostraca; order Amphipoda; family Gammaridae; genus Gammarus; species Gammarus roeselii. The sequence goes on along the minus strand of SDVV010039327.1, from coordinate 7,098 downwards.
TTCCGACTAGAATATTCATACGGTGACGTAGTGATAGTCGTAGACTAACCTACTATGAGGATAGGGAATTAAGGTAGTTTAGCTATAGAAAATAAAGACTCGAATGACAGTCACTGCGACAGTTTTCGGACCACCAAGATGGCCTCGCTCATTTAATTATTGAAATCCTTTAACTATTAAAACTGCACAAAAAATAGGTCCAGTCTGGGTATTATAATTCTTGTACGATCATTCTGATCGATGTCTAAAATAAATTTAATGAAGTTATTTGAAATTGGTTGGGTAAAAAAAAAGGGCTAGAGTAAATCCCGACCACAGACGTTTCATTTGACTAAGAAAAATTATACGAAGCGTGTGAGCCAATGTTAGGGATTCATTGAAATTTATAGTTGTAAGACTTTGCCAATTGCACTATCTGGCAACACTGTGGATATCTATGTGAGCTGTCTCGAAGTGAGTACTTGGCTTTGTTTATCATTGAATAATTGAAAATCGTGGCATCTGGACAAACTGGCGCAATAATGATTGATTTGATTTCTTATGTGATGCCGAGCTCCGATAACACCGTAACTTGATAGTTGGTATGATATTTGGTGTCTCCCCCGAGTCTACGTCAATTGAACGTTAAATTTTGCGAAAAGTTGTTCGATTTCATTGGAGATGTTTGTATTCGACGGAGACCAGAAGCCGCCCTATGTTTAACTGCTCTACATTTGTAGATTTTTATCAATATTTGACATCAGTTTTACATTGATCATTCATTTGTAGATCTTTCCTGGTAACACGGCGAAAAAAGGCAAATGGATTGTTTCTCTAATTTGCCCTCCAGCTTACGGTTTGTTTAATCCCAAACGGTCACTGACACCCACTCTCAAGCTATGACATGTTTCGGGATTTTAACTGGAAGACACCCAGGAGATAAACCAACTTATTCAATTCAAGGAGGTTGGATAGATGGAGGCGGCTCAGCCGCTTGAAAGTAAAACATGGCTAGACTCTCTGTCGGCTGGCTGAAAGCCAGTTGGAGGGGCAACCCAGAGAGTGACAGAGCATTGAAACAAACGGAGAAGGAAGACTTATCACTACGATGACATCTTTTTGCAGTGCCTTCGGCTGCTCTAAACGGCGAACTTACGACATTGTAATCATTTTTCTTAGGTAAGAACATTATAGACTTAAAAAATTGTTGATATTGTTTCTGTATCGTTCAAATCATCAATTTGGAGAAAGAACAGTGCTCTGACGGGGTGCATCGGCGAGGTAACCACATGTTTCCCGTCAAATTGCACGATTCGTTGAAAAGGCATAGCGTATGAAACATTCACGTCGTATTTAATACTACATATAATCGAACATTTTCATGAAGTCCCATCACCATATCGCTAAGAAATCGAGATCTAGTAGTTAACACGGACGATTCTTGTGCGGTTTCAGCGTAAACACTGTAGAACGTTTAGTCCATTATACGTTTGATAGCACATGTTTGCCCGAATGCCGGAAATAGTGTAAGTTGAAGTTAATAATTATCCCCGTAATTCTGATTTTTCTGACAAAAAAACGTGTGCAATGTTTTTCTCAACTTAGCGTATTTCCATAGCACAATTTTCGTATGACATTGTTCGGTATACTGTAGTTGCATGGACCTAGAATAAAAACTGATATCCTAATTGCACGGAAACCTATCGTCTTTGCCTGTATTGAGCGTGATGCATACAACTTGTCCCAGCATGAAACTATAATTAACAATCACATGCGCCCAAAAGCCTTAATTTAAATTGTAATTATTTGGAAAATCACGTGTGCCTTCTGACAAATTGCATTGCTTCTAAGTACCTTCAGGTAGGATCCTTGAATGCTGCGAAAAACAATACTTTGAATGTACAGCAACTTAAGAAAACCAAGAGTGGGCATTTTTCTGACATGTTGATGCTTTTCAATGGCCTCTAATGTAACAATGTGTTGCTATAATGGGATGAAATCAACTGCCATCGCAAGATCTGTGATTTCAAGAGTTAGAGCGCAAAGAATGAATTATTTCTTATCTATACTTCACTATTCCAGCCCCCCGCAGGGCAGCCGCCATGCATGTGGCTGTGACCGGTTTTTTGGTATCACTCGCTAGCATACAAACAACTAACTGTGCCGCCTCCACCTATACAAACTCATTGGTTCAATTAGCCAGGTCGATGCTGAAGATGTCCACCTTGATCATCACACCATCTTATGTCACGCTGTGCTGGGCACGATCACCCTACCAGTCAACATTGCCCTTCAGAAAGTCTTCATGTGTGAATATTGGAATCTAGGACCCACTGCTGTGTCAACACATGAATTTGCAGTCTGATCTGTCAATAGATGCAATGACTGGGACTCGTGCATAATCAGGCACATCAGTTATCACAGTACGAGAAGCCTACTAGCCGCTTCATCAATATTCAAAACGATTATGTATCGATTTGCACAAAGTCATCATAATTAATATCCACTAGCGTTACGCTCTTCACACCGGGTACCAATCACAAAACTTCACAACAGGACAACAATAATAAAATAAAATGGAACTCAGACATTTGAAGACGATCCGACAACTGGTTTTTCTGCCTTGCAGACATTCAACTGTTTCAGCTATTAACCATCATACTATGATTGGACTTGTTCAGTCTTACGCATAACAGATGTTCAAGTGCTCCAGCTATTAAAAATCATAATTACGATGATTTGTCTTGTTCAGTCTTAAGCATAACCGATTCTCAACTGCTTCAGGAATCTACCTCATTCTATGATAGGACCTGATCAGCTTTTCAGCATAACAAACGTAGGCAAAAACACCAGTTGATGAAATAGTGCGAACGACACACTTCATAAGCTTTTATGAATTAATCTTGAAGCATTGTCCTTCATTCCCATCCATGCCCCACCTATCCCTCAAACACTCAAGTCACGAATCCAACTTATTATTACCAGACAATTTTTGGGAGTATTCGATACTATTATCACGAGCAATGCATCACTGTCGAACAGAACTTAAATAAACGAAGGAAACCGTGTCCCATTTTATTACAGTTTATCCATCAGGTGCTAAAATTATTTGTGTCTAGTGCTAATTGTTTTTTTTGCATGAATCTTGGCACCATTTGAACTTAGGCTTTTTGATCGGACAACATTTACTTGTCTGAGTTGAGCCCGCTATAAAGAGTCCTCAACTTCAGAGAGAAGAGGGTGGGGTATGGAAAACAGATTATTACGCACACAATTAAAGGAACAGTAGATCATATATATATTACGTATCTGGCGTTGAATAGCTTTTATATATTTGAGAGGAGGTGAAGTCATTACAAGCAAAATATGGGAGGGTGAAGGAATGATGAAGGGTATGTGACCTTATGGAGGATGAGATAGAGGAGATATTGGGAGGATAAGAGAGAAGGAGTAAGGGGAAAAGCGACCCGAAATGCGTTATACTGGTCCGAATAACCAATATGAGACCCTGCAAGAAAAAAATGTGCTTTAAATGTACTTGTTTTGTGAGCAGGCATAAGGCAAGGCTTCTATTCCATCAGGCATGAAGTGCAAGCTCACCGGTAGCCATACAGCAATGAGAAGATGAGTGGTTTTACAAAAAGTTCCTGGTTGATAGCTTTTTCTCCATATAATTGTAATCGTACCATCTGTATCATAGGCGTAGCTCCTCTCCTGCTGCGGTCTGTATTGAGAGGTTTTCGACGAAATCCAAGTGCAAGCAATCTTCTCCGACTTCTTCCAAGGCAACGCCTTCCACCTTCGAATGTCCTAGATGGTCTCCGATGATCTGCAAGCTTCTCTCCCATGGCTCCCTCCCTAGCCTGCGTAAAGCCTCAAAAGCAAGCGTTCTGAGTCGATCGTGCAGCTTTGGTATTAGTTTGGTATAGAAGTGATGACAACCGAATAACAACACCTGCAAGGCAACACTGAAGGAGAAACACCTAACTACTAGGCAGCGTCTCTCTTCAAACATAAAAATACACACATATATTTATTTGATAATAGATACTTTCATTCCATTGCAAACAGAAACATTTACCAATTAGCAGGAAGAACAATTAAAGCTATTTAAATTTTTAACATGAGACGATTCTGGCAATAGCAAGAATTAAGTCCCCCACGGTCTACTTTCATGCCCTAACCTTTTAAAATATGAGCTACTTAATGTTGTCTGTATGATGGGAAAAAGTTGCACGTTTGAGTGGGACTGCGGTAAATTTCAATAAAATATGATTTGAGACTAGGGTTGAATGACGGATGGAATTATAAAAAAATCAGTTCTCCTGCATCTCATTAACTAGTTTTGAAGTTCTCATGCCACGCTTCTCATACCTTCGTAATTATTGAGGGGACTTTTATGAAGTTTTTTAAGCAATATGAAGACTTTATCAAATTGTCATTCCTCCTACAGATCTAAAGGACCAATGTGAAGGCGTTGTGAGGTACTACAATTTGAACATTCATTTTTTAAATTGAATATTTCCGTTGCGACGGTCTATATTCAGTGTGGAAGCGAAAGCAATTCAACGAACGATCATTCATGAACGCGATCTGTTCAAAAAAACAAAATATAAAAAGGTTTTTCTTCACCGCTAACCTTTTCATTGAGCAATTGCAGAGCTCTAACGATGGAATTGTTATTAGTAAAATACTGGGAATACAAGACCACACCAATACAAAAGTAGGGAGGAAATAATCGAAGGTCAAGTGGAATCGAGGTATGAACCAGCTTTACCTTCCGCAATATAATATGGTCTGGAACATGTTTGACCGTTCTACAACTTATAGAGGCAGGTTCTGCAAATTCTATTGGAAAAAAAGATGAAATTGAATTAGGTGCCAAACGATGGTCCTCTTTCCGTTTCAGCTTTGTAAGCTACTGTCGGCCAAAAGGATGAAGCAAGACACATATATAAATTTTATAACTGAATCATCAGTCAATGATCAATGAGAGATTGTTGTTAGGCTTGCACTGGACCGAGGATGAGAATACGGTAAAAAAAATGAAGCAATAATTAAGTAATGAGTTTCTTATCGACAAAGCAAAGCCGTAAACTTTTTCCTGATTTTTTTAAATTCAAAGAGCTCCCTATACCTGCTAGATCAAACTAGACATGCCTTTGAAAGATTTTTGCTGTACGTTTTATGTATAATTTTAAATACCGCAGGCTACTTTTTTCTGATTCTCCGGATCATTTTCAACCGATAACACATGTAGGCCGATGATTAAACAAGAACTTGTACACATAAGGCAATTAAGTTATAAAGGCATTATTCTATTATTATTCACAAAAAATAATATTCAGCCTTTTGTAAGGGAATAAATTTAATAGTCAAAAATATTCGACGACTAGTAATTGGAATTGGACTATTCAGATGTTGGTCGGATTATTTTCAAGTTATTTTTGTGCCGTGCTATTGTTAAGTTAATGTTTGGAAAAGTGTTATTAACTAGACGCTTAAAACCAAGCTAACATGACCAGAACCATGATTGTATCTGTGATATATTTCAGTTGCACTGCTCTGAAGAAAATTCAGTAACTAAATGTAGATATTTGTAAGCATTTTTCACGGTCAATTAGCTACGATAACACTTTCTTTTGAACGGAAACTAACCAATTAGCAAGCGAGAAAGGGTACGCACCTAATTTATTGATTCTTTCCCAAGCTAAACGTGTTTATAGCATATATTCTACAGGACATGTTTGAAAGTTCTCATCACATCAACTTTATTAGTAAAATCCATTTTATCACACTTTGAAATGACAAAACAAAAAATGGCCAATGGAACGTACTATTTTTCCATTCATGGAACAAAAAAATGAAAGGCGTACCATTTATGTCATCATGAATGGAAATTTACACGGCGTCACATCCAAAACAAAATGCCGCACCACAATACCGACTCAATATTTCTGTGATGTATGAACAATTTACCGCTTGACTCTTGAAATATTGACGAAGTGTGATCTGTAATTTTAATCATGAATAATAATAGTTTTTTTATTTTGATTACTGTTCACCAATACCGTTCAAAAATCATATTTAATTTTACAAGTAACTGACGATAGTGGGAGACAGGATCGCTACGCTGTGACGGACGATACTGAGTGACTGGATCGCTCCGCTGTGACGGGCGAGACTGGGTGACTGTATCGCTACGCTGTGACGGACGATACTGCGGGAAAGGATCGCTCTGCTGTGACGGGCGAGACTGGGTAACAGGATCGCTCCGCTGTGACGGACGATACTGCGAGAAAGGATCGCTCCGCTGTGACGGACGATACTGCGAGAAAGGATCGCTCCGCTGTGACGGGCGATAGCGGGTGACAGGATAGCTCCGCTGTGACGGGCGAGACTGGGTGACAGGGTCGCTCCGCTGTGACGAACGATGTTGGGAGGAAGAATCGCTCCGCTGTGATGGACGATACTGGGAGACAGGGTCGCTCCGCTATAACGGGCAATACTGGGAGCTAGACAAAATCACTCCGCTCTGACAGACGCTGTCTAATCCTAATTTGAGAAGTTCGGAGAGAATTTCCGTCCAAATTTTGTACTGCGATTTCTCCTAATTATCGTGGCCTGTGTCTCGTTTTAAAGCTCGATAGTAGTGTATTGCTAAATAATAAGTGCTATTGGAGTTAACAGGTCAGAACAAACAAACTCAAGAAATAGGTGTTTGCATAGAATCATTTGGAAGATTTAAACAATATGCGAGATTTTGTATGAGAGTGTGACAAATGAAAAACAGTGATTAGACCAATATACATTATTTGAATGACAGGAAAACGTCTAATAAATTAATGCAAGTGAGTCAAAACTTCTACTTTGTGAGTCGCAGGATAAGAGTCACTCTTTTCAGAAAAAAAAATAGTAGAAAGAATGAAATGCATCAGAGCAGGTGTGGATGTTCTATCAACATAATGATTAATACGGATACTGTCAGTGTTTCTCCAGTACCTGAACCAGTAGATTTGAGAGTTTTTTTTTCACAAAATACCGCCTGAAACCGGTTCATGTATTTATGTTCGTGGTATTTCTAAGCTACTATTCCTAACATGATGACAACGGAGATAT
>SDVV010039326.1:0-10642 GCA_016164225.1 Gammarus roeselii | reverse complement strand
ATCCACACCATTCTCTAACGTTCCTCCATTCACACCATTCTCTAACGTTCCTCCATTCACATCATTCTCTAACGTTCCTCCATTCACATCATTCTCTATCTTTCCTCCATCCACACCATTCTCTAACGTTCTTCCATCCACACCATTCTCCAACGTTCCTCCATTCACACCATTCTCTAACGTTCCTCCATCCACACCATTCTCTAACGTTCCTCCATTCACACCATTCTCTAACGTTCCTCCATTCACATCATTCTCTAACGTTCCTCCATTCACATCATTCTCTATCTTTCCTCCATCCACACCATTCTCTAACGTTCTTCCATCCACACCATTCTCCAACGTTCCTCCATTCACACCATTCTCTAACGTTCCTCCATCCACACCATTCTCTAACGTTCCTCCATTCACACCATTCTCTAACGTTCCTCCATTCACATCATTCTCTAACGTTCCTCCATTCACATCATTCTCTATCTTTCCTCCATCCACACCATTCTCTAACGTTCTTCCATCCACACCATTCTCCAACGTTCCTCCATTCACACCATTCTCTAACGTTCCTCCATCCACACCATTCTCTAACGTTCCTCCATTCACATCATTCTCTAACGTTCCTCCATTCACATCATTCTCTAACGTTCCTCCATTCACATCATTCTCTAACGTTCCTCCATCCACACCATTTTCTAACGTTCCTCCATCCACACCATTCTCTAACGTTCCTCCATTCACACCATTCTCTAACGTTTCTCCATCCACCTTTTTTTTTAAATTTCATTTTCGTCCTCTGTTCCAGACGACATCCAGCCTGCCCTTGCCCCCCCCTCCTTTTTTAATTTAAAAGGCCTGTTTCCCGTGCGACTTACAATTTCGAGTTTAATTCCAAGAAAATTACTTTCGGACGAGCAGGCCTACAGACGGTTGGTCTGAGAGACGGAGGGACAGGCAGACAGACAGATGGACATACAGGCTGGACAGCAGAGGGAACGTGATTGATTTCAGAGGGTATCCTACACAGCCCCAGGCGTCCGGAATTGAACGGCTGAGAGGTAAACTGAGTTACTTGCACGGAAGTTTCGGTATGAATAGCATTGGAGTTATTTTTTTGTTGGATTATTCTAATGTTGAGACCTTTGTTGGATCGTGAACCCATACTCTATCAATCCTTACCATTCCTCACACCGTGGAAGGTGGGGAGGTTCAGGAGAATGAGAATTTGGGATGGGAATGATGGTTTGTTTTTCTGATCTCACATTTATCCACCTGCAGCTCTCTTTTTTTAAAGTTTGTTGTATTAAAATATTCGGGCTGCTGAACTAACGACGTCTCAAAAATTTGTCAAAGATCAAATTACAGGATTTTTTTATTCTATTTATGTTGCAACCACTTGAATGAATAGAAAATTCTTGAAATTGGATGAAAAACTCGTTTAAGGGTCAAAATGCTGACCAAATAAGTGCAAACCGGGTGTAACTGGTTAGCGTAAATTGGTGTTGCCTTCAGGCTACGTACTTCATTGCGTACTTATTGTTGTTGCCATTCAGGCTACGTACTTCATTGCGTGCTTATTGGTGTTGCCATTCAGGCTACGTACTTCATTGCGTGCTTATTGGTGTTGCCATTCAGGCTACGTACTTCATTGCGTACTTATTGGTGTGGCCTCCAGGCTACGTACTTCATTGCGTACTTATTGGTGTTGCCATTCAGGCTACGTACTTCATTGCGTACTTATTGATGTTGCCATTCAGGCTACGTACTTCATTGCGTACTTATTGATGTTTCCACTCAGGCTACGTACTTCATTGCGTACTTATTGGTGTTGCCTTCAGGCTACGTACTTTATTGCGTACTTATTGGTGTTGCCATTCAGGCTACGTATTCATTGCGTGCTTATTGGTGTTGCCCTTCAGGCTACGTTCTTCAATGCGTACATAATGGTGTTGCTATTCAGGCTACGTACTTCATTGCGTACTTATTGGTGTTGTCATTGAGGCTACGTACTTCATTGCATACCTATTTGTGTTGCCATTTATTATTTGTGTTGCGTACTTATTGGTGTTGCCATTCAGGCTACGTACTTCATTGCCTTCTTATTTGTGTTGCCATTTACATTGCATACTTATTTGTGTTGCTGCGTACTTCATTGCCTTCTTATTTGTGTTGCCTTCAGGCTACGTACTTCATTGCGTACTTATTGATGTTGCCACTCAGGCTACGTACTTCATGTCGTACTTATTGGTGTTGCCATTCAGGCTACGTACTTCATTGCGTGCTTATTGGTGTTGCCATTCAGACTACGTACTTCATTGCGTACTTATTGGTGCTGCCATCCATGCTACGTACTTCATTGCGTACTTATTGGTGTTGCCTCCAGGCTACGTACTTCATTGCGTACTTATTGATGTTGCCATTCAGGCTACGTACTTCATTGCGTACTTATTGGTGTTGCCATCCAGGCTACGTACTTCATTGCGTACTTATTGGTGTTGCCTCCAGGCTACGTACTTCATTGCGTACTTATTGGTGTTGCCATTCAGGCTACGTACTTCATTGCGTACTTATTGATGTTGCCATTCAGGCTACGTACTTTATTGCGTACTTATTGGTGTTGCCTTCAGACTACGTACTTCATTGCGTACTTATTGGTGTTGCCATTCAGGCTACGTATTCATTGCGTGCTTATTGGTGTTGCTCTTCAGGCTACGTTCTTCAATGCGTACTTATTGGTGTTGTCATTGAGGCTACGTACTTCATTGCATACTTATTTGTGTTGACATTTACATTGCATACTTATTTGTGTTGCTACGTACTTCATTGCCTTCTTATTTGTGTTGCCTTCAGGCTACGTACTTCATTGCGTACTTATTGATGTTGCCACTCAGGCTACGTACTTCATGGCGTACTTATTGGTGTTGCTATTCATGCTACGTACTTCATTCGTACTTATTGGTGTTGCCATTCAGGCTACATACTCCATTGCGTGCTTATTGGTGTTGTCATTCAGGCTACGTACTTCATTGCGTACTAATTGATGTTGCCTCCAGGGTACATTTTTCATTGCGTACTTATTGGTGTTGCCATTTAGGCTACGTACTTCATTGCGTACTTATTAGTCCTGCCATTCAGGCTGCGTACTTCATTGCGTACTTATTGATGTTGCCATTTAGGCTACGTACTTCATTGCGTACTTATTTGTGTTGTCATTCAGGCTACATACTTCATTGCGTACTTATTGGTGTTGCCATTCAGGCTACGTACTTCATTGCGTACTTATTGGTGTTGCCATTCTGGCTACGTACTTCATAACGTACTTATGTGAGATTTGTATTTAGTGTTTTATTATCATAAAGTTGGACGAAAGATACTTCTTATGATCAGTAAATGATGGATTTGTGCAGCATAAAATTATTTTCTTAAGGAACTAATAGACCAAAATTTTCGAATCGGTTGTAATCATATTATTAAAAATTCAACATTCGTCTACAATTTTGAAGCAACAAGTTTGTTCTTCTAGAAACGATCCGACACTTCTATTTGATTGCTTGATTCAATTTGAGTAAATTTAAAATACATCGAATGCATTTGTTCATTTGATTGTTGTGATGTCATCGAAAAAGATTGAAATGACAATCTTTGTCAATGCGGGTGCTAATGGGTTGGGTGCTTATTTGCTCTTTCTAACATTGGATTGTAAGATTTATAATTCTGGTCTATCATAAATTTTTGTATTAAAAAAATAAAATAAAAGGCTTCGTTGGAGAATTATGTTGTACGGCTTATCATTATCTCTATCAGCCCTATTATCAACATTATAATCTTATGATTTTCTAAAATAAATGCGGAAAAAAAATATTATTATAATGAATGTCTTAAATTTTGAAAAACTGTTTCCGTATTGTCTCTTCGGGGTGAGACTCAATGGTTTTTGGCATTGTCTTTTATCAATTTTTATGTAGAAATATTTGTACATTATCTTTTGACAATTTTATACCAAAAGAGATGTGTACATAATCAACCTTTGATCAACATTACTTTGGTAACAATAGACGTGGGAAGTGAAATAAAACTTTAAAACCTTGACTCCTATCGTTATTATACGACATTGTAATGAACTCACCTAATACAACAGGTCACCTAATACAACAGGTCACCTAATACATCAGGTCTCCTAATACATCAGGTCTCCTAATACATCAGGTCACCTAATACATCAGGTCATCTACTACATCAGGTCACCTAATACAACAGGTCACGGACGAGGCGAGTCTCAAAGATGTCAGCGGTCATGCCCGACGGCCTGACCGCATTTATTGCTCCAGAGCGATGAACTTCGTATTGGTTCCACGGGCGCTTTTAGTCTAATAACTTCTAACCCCCTGCCATCGTTACTTTATCGTCTCTCTTAAGGGTTCACACTCGATTGGGCTTGCTATTTAAAGAAATCGCTAGTAATTTACTTACTATATATATTTATCTAAAAAGGATGGTAAACATTATATGCTGGTGATTGAAATGAATTTATTATGAGGGCTACTGTTCTTGGTATCATTGGTGGTGCTGGATAAGTGGATAGCGGCGACATAAGCCACTGTATGCCAGTAACTGCGGGCTTTATGAGCCACTGTATGCCAGTAACAGCGGGCTTTTATAAACCACCGGATGCCAGTCACAGCGGGCTTTTATAAGCCACTGTATGCCAGTTACAGCGGGCTTTTATAAGTCACTGTATGCCAGTCACAGCGGGCTTTTATAAGCCACTGTATAACAGTAACAGCGGGCTTTTATAAGCCACTGTATGCCAGTCACAGCGGGCTTTTATAAGCCACTGTATGCCAATTACAGCGGGCTTTTATAAGTCACTGTATGCAAGTCACAGCGAGCTTTTATAAGCCACTGTATGCCAGTCACAGCGGGCTTTTATAAGCCACTGTATGCCTGTAACAGTGGGCTTTTATAAGCCACTGTATGCCAGTCACAGCGGGCTTTTTCTAATACGAGCAAAATGTCTTCATCACACTAGAAAGAGCGTCGTAAAAAGTATCACTTCACTGCTAGCGATAACATCACTATCCCATCACCATTAGCGATGGCATCACCATCCTAACACCACTAATAATGTCACCAGAAGCATTCCCCTTCCACCCGCATAACTCATCAACAAAACTATCATCAACAATATCTCCTTCCCTGAAGTAATGACAACAATACCACTTTTCAGGTCTGACAACAACATGACCCTCATTATTGACAACACCATTCCAACTGCACTGACAACAACAACAACAGCAACAACATCCCCCATACCCAAGAAACAGCATTCTTTTTATCAGTTCAGCAACAAGAACCAGAACAACAACATCCACAACTACAACATCCACCCAATATCATAAATTAATAGCACGAACAAGAATATCAGCAATAATAACTCTCTTACTGTATGTAGTAATGGCAATATCATTGCTCTAGCTCCAGCAACACTATCCCTCTTCTTCTCTAATGACAATAATAGCACCCCCCTCTCGCCTGCCCTGCCCTCCTCCCTCTTCCCTCATTGTATGCACGTCTCATCGCAACACCAAACGAGCCTTGTTGCTTTCGGTGATACCGGCCATCAGTCTGCTGGCAGTGCGAGACACCCTTAGCGCCCTGCTGCACTGCTCTTATTGTGGCTGGGTGGTGTTGCACTGCTCTTATTGTGGCTCGGTGTTGTTGCACTGTTCTTATTGTGGCTCGGTGTTGTTATTCCTGCGTGCAATGTTGCTTAAATTATGACTGTTACTTCACTGTGCTGTTGTTGATGTTGGTTAATGTTTGTATTGGTGATGGAGGTTGCTGCTGTTGCTTCTGTCGCTGGATATACCTGTGTTGCTACTGGATGTTACTTCAATTGCAGGCTTGTGTTGTTGCTGGATGTTTCTGTTGTCGTTTCAGTTTGTTGCTCGATGTTGCAGTTATTTTTTTTTTGATCATTGAAGGATTTAGGTTTTTGTTTCTGCTTATATGTGTTTGCTGCTGGATGCTGCTTATTAGCGCACAACATTATGCTGATGGCACCGGTGTTATTTTTACAGTTGGTGACTCGTATATCTTACTACCCTTTTGTGTTTTGCATGACTGTGAAATACTTCACAGATATTTAGTGCAGGTTTTATTCTGTCTTATTTCATGTGACGTCTAATACATATGTCTCATTTCTGTGTCCCATTTCTGCGCCCCATTTGTGTCCCATTTCTGCGTCCCATTTCTGCGCCCCATTTGTGTCTCATTTCTGCGTCCCATTTCTGCGCCCCATTTGTGTCTCATTTCTGCGTCCCATTTCTGCGCCCCATTTGTGTCCCATTTCTGCGTCCCATTTTTGTGTCCCATTTCTGCCTCCAATTTTTGTGTCTCAATTCTGCGTCATATTTCTGTGTCCCATTTCTATGTCCCATTTCAGTGTCCTATTTTAATGTCCTATCTCTGCGTCCCATTTCTGCGTCCCATTTCTACGTCCCATTTCTACGCGTCAATTGTCTATAAAACGTCATCTTGGTAAACACGAACATTTCTATTGTTTCTTCATCTACTGCGACTGCGGTATAGAGTTTGTTTCTGTTCTATTACGGCCAATGATAGACGAGCATACTAGGGGAGCTGTTTTACTTATGTTTATGGTCCGGATGTGAACAGGGGGACCGCCTAATAGCATCCCTACCAAAATCAACGCTGTTCAACAGCTGTTAAACACTTCAAAACAAATACGTGCACATTGTTCTCTTATTTTTTAGGCTAACATTATCAAAAAATGAAAGAACCATATCGTTGGTAGACGCTCACTGGAAGACTGGCCGGAGATGATACGCCTTGTTATTTGATACGTAAAGACCTGCATAACTTCTTCCCTCTCACCCGTCCCGTAGTTCACGCGTCTTCTGTCCTTGGTGGCTAGAAGAGGAGGTGAAGAGGGGGTCGAACTTATCGTACGCAAAAACAAAATCGAACAGCTTGAGCGGCCGGGAGAAGGTGGTTTAGACGCGGCGGAGGGGGTTGTTAGCTCGAATGGGGCGGGGTGCCTTGGTGGGATCACAAAAAGAGGTGTCGGGGGGTTTCGCCGAAAGGTGGGGCTGGGGGTTAGCCTACGGTCTGAGGCCCCTCCATCTGTGCTGGCTCAAAGTTTTAAGATATGAAAATGGCGCCCAGGGGTGAAAAGAGGGGTTTGTGAAGGGGTTGAAAGGGCGGGGGCGGCTCGCTGGACTGGAAGAGGAAGAAGGAATAAAGCAGTCCTGGAATAGAGGATGATGATATGCGCTGTCGGGATGGGGATAATCCCTCTGAGAAGAAGGGCGGTTTGGGAAAGGGGGCTTGAAGCTCTCGAGGAGAAGGGCCTGAGCATGGGGGGGGGGGTGAGGGAAGAGAGAAATGATTATGGAATTATTCTATTTAGGTCTACTAAGATTCGAACCAGCATGCGTCAAAGTTTGAGCAACGTTGCAGTGAAGAGCTTGAGCTTTGTTTGGGTGGATAGGGTACAGTCACCCTACCAGGATTGTATTGAGCATAGGGGCAGGGATTGAACCAGGTCAACCTACTAGGAGGATGTATTAAGCCTAGGTGCAGGGATTGAACCCAGGTCAACCTACCAGGGGGATGCATTGAGTATCAAGTGCAGGGATTGAACCAGGTCACCCTACCAGGAGGATGTATTGAGCATGGGGGCAGGGATTGAACCCAGGTCAACCTACCAGGGGGATGCATTGAGTCTAAGTGCAGGGATTGAACCAGGTCAACCTACTAGGAGGATGTATTGAGCATGGGGGCAGGGATTGAACCAGGTCAACCTACCAGGGGGATGCATTGAGTCTAAGTGCAGGGATTGAACCAGGTCAACCTACTAGGAGGATGCATTGAGTCTAAGTGCAGGGATTGAACCAGGCCAACCTAATAGAGGGATGTACTGAGCCTAGGTGCAGGGATTGAACCCAGGTCAACCTATTAGAGGGATGTATTGAGCCTTGGTGCAGGAACTGAATCCAGGTAAGTCTACTTGGAAGATGTTGCGAGCCTAGGCGCTAGGATTGAACCCAGGTCAACCTACTAGGAGGATGTAAGGAGCCAAGGTGCAGTGATTGAGCTCAGGTCAACCTACTATGGGGATGTATTGAGCCTAGGTGCAGGGATTGAGCCCAGCAAGAGGAGATCTTGACTAGCATAGTAGGGGTTAGTCTTTTGAGTCAAGTTTGGTGATGAAAATAGTGAGTGTAGTAAGGGTGAATGCTTTGAGCCTTGCATATTAAACTATGTTGTGGGGATTTGTTTGTGCTGTATAGGACGAAACAGCGTGAACCTCGTTGGGATAAATTTTTATCCATAGTTGGCGTGAATGTATGTTTTAAGCCTAGTGGGCGTAAATGTTTCAGCCTACGCGGGGTGAATGTTTTGAGCCAACGACGAGTGAATGTTTCTAGTGTACTAGAATGGAATGTTTTGAGCCTACGATGGGTGAATGTTTCAAGCCCACGATTGGTGAATGTTTTAAACCTACGAGAGATGAATGTTTTACGCCGACAAAGGGTGAAGGTTTCGAGAATAGTAGGAGTGAATGTATGTTTGGAGCCAAGTATAGGTGAGTGTTTTGTACCTAGTATGAATCACATTTTAGCCTTTTAGGGGTGGATTATTTGAACCTAGCTAGAGTGATGGTTCCGTGCCAGAACCATCACTATAGTTTTATTCACAACCCCGATTAGGTTGTGAATAAAATATTCACAATCTCATCGGGGAGAATATTTTAAAGCTTCTAAAGATAAAATGTTTAGTCTAAGAGGAGTGATGAAGTTTTGTGAAGCTGGAGTGAATGTTTCGAGTCTGGTATGGGATACGGTCCGTATCCCATACCAGACTCGAAACATTCACTCCAGCTTCACAAAATTTCATCACTCCTCTTACACTAAACATTTTATCTTTAGAAGCTTTAAAATATTCTCCCCGATGAGATTGTGAATATTTTATTCACAACCTTGGATGTGCTTCCATTCAAGTTTCAACAAGGAAACAAATTACTCAAAAAATCTCCGCTACTTTCTACTCTGGCTGTTCATTCCAATACGATATTCCTTTCCATTATTTTTCAATGTTCTTTCTTCACTAAGTAAAGGTATTAGGAATAGTCTAGTTCCAATTCATTAGTCCTAGGAAACGGCAACTGTTCTAGTCAGAATCTATACAAATGATTTACAATGATAACGAAGACGCAATGTGGTAACATCTCTATGTAAACATGAATGTATGTATGTATGTGTGTATGTATGTATGTATGTATGTATGTGTGTATGTGGTCATGTATGTATGCATGTATGTATGTATGTATGTAAGTATGTATGTATGTATGTATGTATGTATGTTTGTTTGTTTGTTTGTTTGTTTGTTTGTTTGTTTGTTTGTTTGTTTGTTTGTTTGTTTGTTTGTTTGTTTGTTTGTTTGTTTGTATACATGTATAGAGATACAGCCGTTTCCCCCTTAATTAGGAGGGTGGCTAAGGTAGGCTGACACATAAGGAGGAGGCGCCGAATCTCTCCGCCACAAGAATGCCGTTTCCTTGCCGGTGCTTGAACTAGCGACACGCAGCACTAAAGGTGGCACTGCAGTCGGTCACTCTAACCTCCCGGCCACGCCGGCCGCATTAAAAACTCCTTGCCATGGAAATATTTTTTGTTACTGCACAAAACTCCAGCCACTGTGAATTTCCGCAGCCACACGGAATTTCGCAGTCACTCGGAATTTCTGCAGCCACACGGAATTTCTAAAGTCACACAACATTCCTACGGCTCCTCAATATTACCGTCGATGTATGGAACGACCATATTTACACTAACCTCCCGCAGCCACTCGGAATTTCAGGCGACATTCAATTCCCACAGTCATTGGAAATACACACAGTCATGCGAAATACACACAGTCATGCGAAATACACACAGTCATGCGAAATACACACAGTCATTGGAAATACACACAGTCATGCGAAATACACAGTCATTGGAAATACACACAGTCATGCGAAATACACACAGTCATGCGAAATTAGTCCAACGATGTAAAACTACTACGATAAAAGGAAGTTCCTTGTAAAATAACAGAAAACTCTCAATGTTACATGAAATTTTCGTAGTCACCTAAAATTCCTGGGACATATAAAAGGGTATGAAATATTTAGCATGCAAAAAACACGGCTGAGATGACATGTAAAAGAGAGGCAGCACAGGCCCGAAGCGCGGCATGATTCACTCCCATTCCCGCCGGGCCGAGCGACATCAGGAATGCATATTCGGTTATTCCAAGACGAATTCCTGGACCAATGGCACCCAGCAGTCCGGTGTATCTGCCCCAGAGACCCGTGTGTGCATGTGTGTGTGACCGGAGACCTAAGGTGAGGTGTTCCGTTCTTTAGGCCTAGGAATGACTCAAAAGAAATGGGACTCTTGAATTGTCGGGGAGAATTACAAATGTGTAGCCAGAGACATTATTTGACTTTGTATACTGGCTGGTGGTCATCGGTCACTAAGAATGTGTGAGTGTGCATGAGTGTGTGAGCTTGTGTAATTTGGTATGGAAGGCAATGGATGTTGTTCAAGGAATACAGAGAAATAAAATAGGGTTGATATAT
>SDVV010039325.1:0-10642 GCA_016164225.1 Gammarus roeselii | reverse complement strand
TCAATAAATGCTTCTTGTACGATGGAGGAGGATATAGTAGGTAACAACAGTCTGTATAACACGATTCCTGGAATATCAGCTGGATTGTAAATAATTGGAAATGAATCATGACTAGTATAAAATTGTTACCTGCTATATCATAGTTTCTAAGAGTGTCAAATGTAACTAGTGGCGACTCGCGCAGTGTAATGGTTTGTACTGCAATAGGCCGAATGGGGAACAAATTAATCTCAATTCCGCTGGAATTACATTATTTTAGGCCTATGCGAGGTGAAAGGACTTAACCCGTACCCAATGCATTTTCTGTTGGCTAAACTGAATACTTGTGGGTGATGCTTGCAGTTCGACTGTTGGCAAATTCATTATTGTTTCAAATATATATAAGTGCAGATCAATACTTGTTATCTGATGGGCATCTTGACCTCGTGAAATATGCAGAAGGCGAAGCAAATGTCTGCAGCATACTTCTCCTCTAGTCGATAACTAATTCCTTTGGCAGTACCAGTAATGCAATTTCCCCGCAACGCATCATGATAAAACATTTTTAGCTGACTAAATTCAACATTCAGCAACTTAACCAGTATAAAAAAATACTTGATCTACCCATGAATGAATCCTCCCTTTCTATTTCATAGTTAATGAATTTTTGGCTCTGCCGTGCGGGAAAAGCTCCTCAATTTCCTTAATGGGAATCTATCAACGATAACAAGGAAAAAAGCGATATGAATGTTTCACAACGCGACAGTCGCCTTAATCGTTGAATCCCAAACTAGAATATTTATCAGATACTTTGGGGATTTTATTTACAAATATATCCGCGACTTTTTAAATGGAAGTTACAAGAAGAAAGTGTGGTCAATGCATCCAGCATATAGAATATATTGGTCATGGTATGTTCATTGGATTTAAATGGTCTTGTGATGCAATTCGCTAGCATTTGTTGATGGTTTTCCAAACACCGTTAAAGTCACCACGGCAGTCGAAATAAGAAGCTTGGAATTAATATGTAAAGTGCATGGCGGTCACTTGATTCAAAATTCTCATTGGAGCATCACTTGGCCCTTGCAAGCCACAAGAGATTTACAGAATCTTCCACAGGTTTTCCTACCTGCTTCACCGTCCGTCGAGGAGAGAGAAGCTCTCCAACACCCAAATGCTAGTCACTCAATTCGTTTTCATTGAACATGCAATTAGAGAGTAAGCAGATACTCCCCACACAAAACCAAAAGGGTTCAGCGAGGAATAACTTGTAATATTTATGAGCATTTTGGTAATATATTAAAATCGCCCTTACTCGTCCTAGCTGTATAAATATTCATGAAACGTTTGCCTATAACATTTACGAGCGGCCAATAGGCAATGGTACTATCAGCGGCGTCGTATGGTTCTTTCATAATGATTAAACCATTAAAATATTAAACAACTTCGTAATTTCCATAAAATTATTTTGTTATGCTCTCAGCGTATACACGGAGAGAATGTGGTGAACCTTTGACAAATACAGTTTTGTCGGATGGTAATAATTTTGCTTAATATATACTTTCAAATTACTAAAAAATTTGCAAATACTTCCTGCAAACAAACAGCAAATTTAGGGATGGATTCTTCTTCCACCGCGCAACATTTGGTTACAGTGACAATAGTTTATGCACGATAGCGGAACGTTCTCAATTCCTGGTACGACTCGACATCACACAAGACGCAACGAAGCATACGACAGCCTTAACTGGCGTCATCAGTGAGGTTAAAAAATAACATTGCACAAGATACATACTCTGAAACATTATTTTATTATTATTTATTTTATTATTACATTATTACTTACAAGAATTGTCCGTATAAAAAACTAGTCGGAAAAAAATATATTTGTGAAACATGATATTTGTAATGTTGTGAAGAAACTGTGAAATGGGTTTTAAAACGTCTATCTCGTGAGGTGAATGCTCCAAAATATTACCTTTAATACGCTACCCTGCTTGACTAGAGTTGCAGGTGGAAAAAACATTTGTATTAACTACGAATAGAGCTTGGTAAGCCTGAAATAAAAGTCGGCTTTCAGGTTGTGAAGCTATTTTTTTTCATCGCGAAAAACAATTGTTTGCGTGTTGCAAGTGCCGTATGATAATGGACGTAACCCATTTCTTCCATAAGGTCGGTTTTGTATAATTTGGCTAATGTATTTTACCATCGGCAGTACAAATTTCGATCATAGTTGTTTCGTGATGTGTCTAATGGGACAGCGTTTGGTAATAGCAATTACCATTTTAAAATAATGGTAATAGTGTCGTGGTCAATGATGACTAATTATTCCTTGGGCTTACAATAGCCATCGATCATTCATGACTAATGTGACACTTTGAGCAATGATAACTAATTGAAGAGCAAATAGCGTTAGTGACAGATGTGACTCTCCACCGTTTTGCCAATAAGGATCTATGTTAGATGGACCAATACAGAACTGCCTCTGAATATTGCAGGGCTTTCAGAACTGATTGATGCGGGTCCGGGCGCTAGACACGTGAATGATCAACTGTCATTGGTTGGTTTTGAACCGACGGACCAATCACAGCCCACCAGGTTCGGTTGGACGGTTGAAGTAGCACTTAGCCCTTTACAGATAAATTACTTTCGGTTTGCTTAGGTTGTGGTTCTGCATGATTACGACTCGTGAATCCGTGCATGAGTGATATGAGGATTTTCATGCATATACTGCATAGATTGCTAACTTGTTTTGCTCATCAATTATTCATCCTGATACTCTCAGTGATGCCGTGTTCAATGATAACAAATTATCCTGATACCCGCAACGGCCCATTGATCAATGATAACTTATTTCTCCTGATGTTCTCCAAAGTCCGTTCATCAATAACAACTAATTTATCCTGTTACCAGACTTTCAGCGGTGACTAATACTAGCTATAATATATCCAAAGGCTTCTCCTACCAGAGAGGCTAAAGTAGGTAATAACAGTTTATTTATCCCGATAGTTGGAATATCAGTTTTTTCAATTATAGGAATTCATCAAGATCAGTGGAAGACTGTTGCCTGCTAGCATCAATTACAGAATACCAAGTATAACAAATGGAAACTCCTACAGCGTAATGATTCTTACTGAAACAGGACGCATGTCCAACACATTCATCTCAATTACGCTGGAATCCTAGTGCGTTAGGCCCATGCAAGAGGAGTGAAAGGACTTGATCCATATCCAATGCCTTCCACAGTGACTGAACTGAATACTTGGGAGTAATGCTGCAGGTCGATTGGAATACAATTTATTATCGTTTCAAAATAATAGAAATGGAGCTCAATACTTGTGATCTGAGGCGTTGTGCCTGCTGTAAGCTTCCTGCATTTTTTACAAATACTTTACTTGACAGAACAAGCGATGCACTTTCTATGCAATGTTTAAAAACCTAATTTATAGCGGCCTAATTTCAGCAGGCCGGAGCTTTAGCACAAAAAAAAAATTAATCGATTCACACCAGCAAATAATTCACAATCTCAATTTCTATGTTTATGGATTCTGGCTCTGCAGTGCGGACAACGTTCCTCAATAATTGGAACAAAATGACTGTGCACACAAATTTAAAATGTTCGTCCTGCCAAAAACATGAGGAGAAAAGGCTCGCTTGCCCTGCCTTTTCTCAACGTTTGTGGGACATGCCCAGCATTCTTTAACGGGAACTTTCTTGGTCACGCTGTTTTTGGAGGCCTGCTTACCATTCATCGATTCTCGTATATGAGATTGACCTGTCAATCAGTGAATCGAGACATGCCAATCAGTGACTTGGTTAGACAGAGGTATTCTGAACTGTTATTATTAGTCACAGGCTGCCCGGAACAGACGTAATGAGTGTGGTTCGACCAGACCCCCACATTGTCAGACAGAGTATAAGTGTCCTGCCTTTGTGCTACATCATACGGGTTTGCCTTCCTCTAGAGGAGTGGAACACAAGCTTTTCTAGTTCAAACTGGGCGATGAACCGGCGCCTATTCCCAGATATTGTTGAATGGTGGCTTGTATTCAAAAGTAGTGTGACATTTCCATTTCCATTTCCAGGTATTCAGTGACACATGCTGGTTTTCTGCGGGTAGCGTGGATTCCAGAATTTTAACATTCAAACGTTACGATGGGCTGGCTTGTCATGTTCTGGTAGTGTGACCCATTGATCTGTTTCAACCATGTTCGACGCCGGCTAGCTTTTTCTTGATAATGTGAGACTATAATGCAGGCCGATCTTTTTCTTATAATCACGAACACCAGCTTGCCTTGTTCAGGCGGTGTGGGTGTGTCACAGGCTAACAAACTTTTTGGAATTAGGAGCTTGAGCTTGTCTGCTCGTGTATTGTAACTTTGAACACCGTCTTTCCCGGTCACACGTTGTGAGAAAAAGGCTCGCTTTTTCTTTGATTTAGTGAGACTCAGGTTTGTCTCTCTTGTAATTTTGCGTACACGCTTTCCCAGCTAAATCGTTTTGAAACTCAGCTTGCATTTGCGTTATATTGTGAGATAGGCATGTTCTACCCTGGCAACAGACGAAACATTATACTAACATTGTTCTACAGTGAATTATGCTCTCAATAAACCTTGTTTTCCAAGATCAATTTTGTCTGACGCAGGGAGGCACTCATTTACCTTGCAATCCTTGGCAACAATCTCCAGGCCTGGTAACATGCAGATATGAAACAGTGAACCTAGTATGCTGTAACCTATCAGGTCCCGGATATGAGTCATGCAGGAACATTGCTCCATGGTACAAGCGTTAGTGGACAAGCGTCCATTATACAAGTGTTAATGGATGATCGGGTGAGCACCCATGATACAAACGTTAGTGGATGATCGGGTGAGCACCCATGATACAAACGTTAGTGGACGATCTGGATAGCGCCCATGATACAAGCGTTAGTGGATGATCTGGAGAGCGCCTATGATACAAGCGTTAGTGGATGATCTGGAAAGCACCCATGATACAAGCGTTAGTGGATGATCTGGAGAGCGCCCATGATACAAGCGTTAGTGGGTGATCTGGAGAGCACTCATGATACAAGCGTTATTGGATGATCTGGAGAGCGTCCATGATACGAGCGTTAGTGGATGATCTGGAGAGCGCCCATAGTACAAGCGTTATTGGATGATTTAGAGAGCGCCCATGATACAAGAGCTAGTTGATGATCTGGAGAGCATCCATAATACAAGCGTTAGTGGGTGATCTGGAGAGCACACATGATACAAGCGTTAGTGGGTGATCTGGAGAGCGCCCATGATACAAGCGTTAGTGGATGATCTGGAGAGCACCCATGATACAAGCGTTAGAGGGTGACCTGGAAAGCGCCCATGATACATGCGTTAGTGGATGATCTGGAGAGCGTCCATGATACAAGCGTTAGTAGATGATCTGGAGAGTGTCCATGATACAAGCGTTAGTGGATGATCTGGAGAACGCCCACGATACAAGCGTTAGTGGGTGATCTGGAGAGCGTCCATGATACAAGCGTTAGTGGATGATCTGGAGACCATCCATGATACAAGCGTTAGTGTATGATCTGGAGAGCGCCCATAATACAAGCGTTAGTGGATGATTTAGAGAGCGCCCATGATACAAGCGCAAGTTGATGATCTGGAGAGCGCCCATAGTACAAGCGTTAGTGGGTGATCTGGAGAGCACACATGATACAAGCGTTAGTGGATGATCTGGAACGCGCCCATGATACAAGCGTTAGTGGATGATCTGCAGAGTGCCCTTGATACAAGCGTTAGTGGGTGATCTGGAGACCATCCGTGATACAAGCGTTAGTGGATGATCTGAAGAGCGTCCATGATACAAGCGTTTGTGGATGATCTGGAGAGCGTCCACGAAACACGCGTTAGTAGATCCTCTGGAGAGCGTCCATGATACAAGCGTTAGTGGATAATCTGGAGAGCGTCCATGATACAAGCGTCAGTGGATGATCTGGAGAGCGCCCATGATACAAGCGTTAGTGGAGGATCTGGAGACCGCCATGATACAAGCGTTAGTGGATGATTTGGAGAGCGTCCATGATACAAGCGTTAGTTGGTGATCTGGAGAGCGTCCATGATACAAGCGTTAGTGGATGATCTGTAGAGCGCCCATGATACAAGCGTTAGTGGATGATCTGGAGAGCACCCATGATACAAGCGTTAGTGGGTGATCTGTAGAGCGTTGCGATCACAGCAAGATCCCTTCTTGAGGTACGCAGATGACCTGAACGCTTTCAAGCAACGTTGGTAATGTTTACAATTTCGTATTTTCTCCTCAGCCACCAGATCATGACCATATCCTTCACGTCTAAAACTCTTATTGACTCTCGGTTCCGTATGAGCTGTGTGTACTAGGCGTGTGTACTACACGACCTCTCCCTCCTCCTCTATGCCAGTTACCTTCATGATAACAATCTGAGTAGTATCCGACCTCTCTCATCTCTTTTATCCCGGTTACTTTCCTCCATACACTGCCTAAACTCTCGCGCCTCTTCATTCACACGAACCTAGTCCCTTCCCTTCTGAACCATGTATCCCCTCTGGCTCCACCCAATAATACATTTTCGATCAAATCCTGTATCTTCTCTCACTCGCTCCAGTCAGGACCTCTAGCGACAAATTTAATGACTTTTGGTAATTAATTTGGCCAAGGCCAGTGGCAGCAGGAGGGAAGAGCGGCACGAGAGGCTTGTAAACAGCGTCAAGCGGCGTGAATAAGATTTTGGGGCTGCTTTAAGGGGGAGCTGGTGAGAGGCTGAAGGGGAGGATGAAGAGGGATTGACGAGGGGGGTGATGAGTGATCTGAAAGGTGAGAAGAACTGGGGGATTGAGAATGCAGAGAACTGCTGGGGAAGAGTTGGGAGAACTATGGGGAGGAGAATGTTTTGTAAAAATTAAGGTAAAAATTTGAGTGAAGAGGGAGCTGAAGAGAGGAACGAAAAGGGATTGAATAGGGAGTTGAAGTTAGGCAGGTAGTAGACGGCAAGAGAGAAGGGAAGAGGGGGATTAAGGGAGAGGTTAATAGAAAGAAGGGGGGGTGAAGAAAGGAGGGCGAAGTGTGCGGTGAGGAGTGAAGGGCCTTTTGAAACGGAGAATGAAGAGAAGAGTGTGGTGAGGAGTGAGGAACACTGTGGGAGAAGACGGAGGGACACTGATGAGCGAAGTGTTGGGAGGAGAAGGGGTTAAGAGGGTGGGGAAACGATTGAAGGGAAAAGTGGGTAAAGAGATGATGAGAGGGTGAGAAAAAAGTGGACTGTGGGTTGAAGAGAAGAGGTGAAGAATGGGGTTATGAAGGATTTGAAGAGAGCATTAAAGATTGAGGGGCTCAGTAGAGTGAATAGTAAGCCAGATTGAGAGAGAGGAGAAGAGACAGGTGAAGAGTGAGGAACAGTATTAGTTGAAGATTAGAGGGTAATGAGGAGGTGAAGAGTTGGAGGAGAGTGATGGGAAGATTGTTTCAATAAAATATGTAGGGTGAATAGTGGGGAGATGAGTGCAGCGAAGCGTTAGGCGTACTGTGGGTTAAGAGTAGGAAGGAATGTGGTGCAAAGCTAGAGAGGGATGCTTTGTGAGGAGAAAAGTATGGTTAAATGTAAGGAGAGCCATTGGTTGACGAGGGGACAGGAGAAGAGAAGAAAGACATGAAGAGTAGGGAGCAGGGTTGGTAAAAGAAGCGGTGAAAGTTAGGTTAGGAGTGGGGAGTAAAGAGAGGAAACAAGTGGGGAAAACAAAGTAGGAAAAAAGTTGGAGAGCGAGAGCATGGGTAAGACAAATAAAGTGTCTCTCGTCTCTGTACCAGCGTTAGGTGTCTCTCGTCTCTGTACCAGCGTTAGGTGTCTCTCGTATCTGTACCAGCGTTAGATGTCTCTCGTCTCTGTACCAGCGTTAGGTGTCTCTCGTCTCTGTACCAGCGTTAGGTGTTTCTCGTCTCTGTACCAGCGTTAGGTGTCTCTCGTCTCTGTACCAGCGTTAGGTGTCTCTCGTCTCTGTACCAGAGTTAGGTGTCTCTAGTCTCTGTACCAGAGTTAGGTGAAGGTCCCAGGATGGAGATTTAGGGTATGGAGGACGTTCCATACATTATTTTTAAATTAAGAATTACATCTGGCTTGTTTTAAACTGAGTTATCACATGCCATCGGATGCAGTGTACCACTGCATTGCCTAGAGATCATGTCTCCTGACATAAGTCGGAATGTTTGTTTATGCCTGACTTGTAGGAAGCTGAATTTAAACATTATAGTTAAAAGGAAAACCAGAACATTCATATAACAGACATTAACAATTTATCATTGTTGATGTCTCCCATTAATGTTTTTTGTGAACTTATTTCACGTCTTAATTGATTCTTTGGTAAAAAGTTGTCAGAAATTTTCCCTCAATTCACTTTTACTTTACCCCAATCATTGCCGCAGCTCATTTAAAGATGGTTGGGAGCAGGTCTGCTGTCATCGACCATATTTAAAGTTTCCTTCTACAAGAGTAGATATCTGGACCGTCAAGATTTCATAGGCCTATGCCATACATATGTAAATGATTCCCGGCCGTTTGATGGAATTATCATTGAATGTGGATCTTGCACATTACGACTCAGAACGTTTGATAATCGCGTCATAAAACCGTAAAGTTGTAATCGATAGGCCGCAAGTTATAATTCTCTGTACAGAGAATTGAGCTCCATTAACTTCACAGGAGATGAAGTTCTGTAGAATTTGCAGAACATTGAGTGATGTTGACTTTACTGAAAATTCAATTCTGTGAAACAATTAAAACCGCAGTGTTCACGCAGTACAGTCCTGTAATTTTTTATACTGATTTTGTTCAGCCGGCTTTACCATTGGCCAAGTCGGATACCTTGTGTCTGCTCTACTGCAATACCTCGAAAACAATGCCATCTTGAATTGAATTTCGCTCAATTTGATGCTCAGATTCCACTTGTCCATTTTGCATCTCCCCGCCATCATTCCTTGGCCTTCAGTGAGGGAGAAGTCTTGTGACTTGTGCCTCATTTTGATCCATCACTGTCGAGAGACTGTCCTGCGCCACCAGGCATACCAAGCATAGCTGAGAGATATTGATGGGCGAACCAGCCAGTGATACATACAGTTCCTGGTTATGAAGTACCTATTTCTTCGGACAGGGTTACCTTTGTTGGTGATACCAGGAGCGCTGCAAATAAGTATTGGGGGTAGAGAAGTTATAGCATGAATCGACAAATATCAGTTACCTCCAAAATTGGATCGTATCTTCATTGTAGAATATATATGCGTCGTATGTATATTAGTATATTATAGAATAAAGACGGCGCCTCACATATTGTAGCAAGAAGATGGCACCACTCATATTGCCATGTATACAGATGGTGCCACACACGCATGTTGTGGTGCTGGCAGGATATGAGCATCATCCTCCCAGTGGGCTTAACCCGAGACATATTGAGCTGCATGTCATACATTGTGTCATAACCACCCGTGTCCATATCTATGAATTAACTAGTGTATGTGTTTGTAGGTGTCAAAGCATGATAATAGTGCTTGGGCTCGTGTGATAACAGATCAACTTTCACTTCTGAAACCAATGTCGATTTTATTACTTCAGCAGCGTTCGTTAGTTTCTTTTATTCATAGATGATCCAGCTTATAGCAAAGTATCTCGCTAAGCGCATCGTGACGTCAATTAGAGGTTGACTCGAAGTTAAGTATCTCGATGAACACATCGTGACGTCAATTAGAGGTTGACTCGAAGTTAAGTATCTCGCTAAGCGCATCGTGATGTCAATTAGAGGTTGACTCGAAGTCAAGTATCTCGATAAGCGCATTGTGAAGTTAAATTGGAGGTTGACTTGAAGTTAAGTATCTCGCTGAGCGCATCATGACGTCAATTAGAGGTTGACTCGAAGTTAAATACCTCGATAAGTGCATTGTAACGTCAATTATAGGTTGACTCGAAGTTAAATACCTTGATAAGTGCATAGTGTCCTCAATTAGAGGTTGACTCGAAGTTAAGTATCTCGATAGGGCGCATCGTGACGTCAATTAGAGGTTGACTCAAAGTTAAATATCTCGATAAGCGCATCGTGACGTCAATTAGAGGTTAACTCGAAGTTAAATACCTCGATAAGCGCAAAGTGACGTCAATTAGAGGTTGACTCAAAGTTAAATACTTTGATAAGCGCATTGTGACGTCAATTAGAGGTTTACTCGAAGTTAAACACCTCGATAAGCGCATCGTGACGTCAATTAGAGGTTGACTCGAAGTTAAATACATCGATGAGCGCATCTTGACGTCAATTAGAGGTTGACTCGAAGTTAAGTATCTCGCTAAGCGCATCGTGACGTCAATTAGAGGTTGAATTGAAGTTAAGTATCACGATCAGCGCATCGTGACGTCAATTAGAGGTTGACTCGAAGTTAAGTATCTCGCTAAGCGCATCGTGACGTCAATTAGAGGTTAACTCGAAGTTAAATACCTCGATAAGCGCATCGTGACGTCAATTAGAGGTTAACTCGAAGTTAAATACCTCGATAAGCGCATCGTGACATCAATTAGAGGTTAACTCGAAGTTAAATACCTCGATAAGCGCATCGTGACGTCAATTAGAGGTTAACTCGAAGTTAAATACCTCGATAAGCGCATCGTGAC
>SDVV010039324.1:0-10642 GCA_016164225.1 Gammarus roeselii | reverse complement strand
GTCGCTTCATTCAGGTTGTTAAATCACCATCCTGAGCAGAACTTTAGGAGGAAATAAATGTATATAATATCAATGCCAATAGGAGCTATTGGAGTATTTTTGATCATAGAACCCTGGATCCTGCTACCCGTATCATATACTCTGAGTGCGTAGGCTCTACAGATTCGACCGCACAGCTTTTCTTTTTTCTCTAAATGGGCGCCGTTCATAAAATTTGATAAAATCGTTCTGCCTAATGAATACCCTGATGCTTGGCCAATCATTTAAGTGTCCGTCCATACGCCTGGCTGTCACTCCTTATATGGCCACGTGTATATATATTTCCTGTCGGCTTTTTTCCCTCAAGGGTCCTGTTTTGATATTCCTTACGGTTCTTCACGGTCAAGGACATTGATTTTGAAGGAAGGCAAAAGATGCTAGTTATATGGAGCAGCAGTGAATGGTCTTTCCGGATGAGGATTCTCAAAGAAATCATTTTTGTTTATTTTATTTTGACGAACCTTTAGGATGTTGGTAAGTGGTCCGGCGGAAATGTACTACTTTAGGACTTAAAAGTCAAGATTTTGAAAATATTTGTATTATATCATCATATTATATTCAAATTGAGAAGCTGTTTGAAACCAGGAACCGTGTCGTATGAGTCATAAAAAATCCCGAACTACTAATTGACCCATTATTAATTGACCCATTATTTCAACATTTTCCGAACTGCATGTTCGGGCATATTGACCCATCATTTCAACATTTTCCTAACTCCATGTTCGGGCATACTGACCCATTATTTCACCATTTTCCTAACTCCATGTTCGGGCATTTTATGATCGTAATTATTGATTCAGAGTGGAAAATCTTCATAGATGGTTACAATTGTTATATTTAATTCTAGTCGATGCTCGGTAAATATTAGATTCTAAGCTTCACGCATACAATCGATGCAGTCTCTGCTTCTAAACATTTCCGTGCACCGAGCCCTGTATCGTGCAAACAACTCAAACCTACTTAACAAGAATCCTCCATGAATGCGACCTCTCCCAGAAGCGTGGCCATGTGACAGAGCTCTGTATCGTGCAAACAACTCAAACCTACTTAACAAGAATCCTCCATGAATGCGACCTCTCCCAGAAGCGTGGCCATGTGACAGAGCTCATGCACGTCTGACCGCAAGGTGGCACAAATGCCTGTCCAGATGGTGGAGGCCAACGAATTTTTAATTGTTATAATCATCGTTCAGATGTCAAGGAGTCATATTCGTAAAATTACTATTATCACATTTTTAAAATCAATTTGTTTGACGACCGAGCAGTTAGTGTGTCCACTAGCTACGTTTTGTAGGTTGCCATGTCGTGTTTATGACTGTACTTTAAAAATTGAAAACTGCTAGTCGCTTCTCAGCATCTTCTGAGCTATAATTCTAATAATTAGAAATGTTCTGCCAAGCTTGACTTCCACCAGCTTGACAGTCATTGATGCCGCAGGGCTGTCATTCATGCATAAGTTATATGTAACACATGAGCACATCCTCAAACCATCACGCCTTCCTTGGAAGCATAACCTCAATAGCCTACCACTCCGTAACAAGAAACCGCCCCCCCCCCCAATCCCTAACAACCGACCGGGGAGGTTGGTTGGGTTATTAGTGGAGGAGGAGGGAGAGGGGGGCAGGGCAGTGTCTACAACAATTCTCTTCTTTGCTATGCGTATTGACTCCTCTCAGAACCGTAACACCAATAACCGACCCCTCAATAACCGGCCTCCTCCCCAATAACCGACCCAAGCAATAATTTGCCCCCTCTCTCCCAGACGCGTCCCTTGCGCAGATACGCTTCGCTATCTGTCCAGTAACTGCGGGCCGCCGCCATCTATCAAATAGCTATTAAACTCCAGCAAACTAAGCAGGCGGCATGCGACAGCCTCCGACCCCCCTGACTCGAGCTTAATAGATAACACCGGCACCTTGATTCATGGACTCATTAACGGCTTCGGTTTACGTCAATAGAGGCGAGGAGGCTGTCGGACAACACGCCTGCGAGCGCTGTGTACTGCACATTTTGGCTGTGAGCATCTTCACAGTGCGCATTTTCATAGTGTTAAGTTTCGTGAGCGCACTTTCGCCGTGTGCATTTTTGCTGTGCGTAACTTCAATGTATGCATATGCGGTGAGTGCATTTTTAATGTGTACGTGCATTCTTGTTGTGTGCATTTTTCTGTGTGCACATCTTTGCTGTAAGCAATTTGCTACGTGCATTTGCCATGAGTGCATTTCAAAGGTGTGCATTTTAAATGTGTGCATTTTAAATGTGTGCATTTTAAGTGTGTGCATTCCCGCCGTGCCTATTTCCGCTTTTCTGTTTGTTGCTGTGTTTCGCTGTTTCACTGCGCTCATCTCCGCTCTGCTCATTTCAGCTGTGCTTATTTCCGATATTATCATTTTCACTGAAATCATTTTCACTATTAACATTTTCACTTCGATCATTTTTCGCTCCGCTTATTTTCGCTGGACTACTTTTCACAGCGCTCATTTTCGCTGCGCACATTTTCGCTGACCGTATCTCCGATGTGCTCATCTCCTATGTGCTCATCTTCAACGTGCTCATCTCCGATGTGTTCATCTCCGATGTGCTCATCTCCGATGCTCTCATCTCTGATGTGTTCATCTCCGATGTGCTCATCTCCGATGTGCTCATCTCCGATGTGCTCATCTCCGATGTGCTCATCTCCGATGTGCTCATCTCTGATGTGTTCATCTCCAATGTGCTCATCTCGGATGTGCTCATCTCATATGTGCTCATTTCCGATGTGTTCATCTCCGATGTGCTCATCTCCCATTTGCTCAACTCCGATGTACTCATCTCCGATGTGCTCATCTCCGATGTGCTCATCTCCGATGTGCTCATCTCCGATGTGCTCATCTCCGATGTCCTCATCTCCGATATGCTCATCTCCAATGTGCTCATTTGGCCAGCGGGCATTTCTTCGGTGACCATTTCATCTGTGTACATTTCCTCTGTGCGTATTTTCTCTGTGCGTATTTTCTCTGTGCGTATTTTCTCTGTGTGTATTTTCTCTGAGCGTATTTTCTCTGTGCGTATTTTCTCTGTGCGTATTTCCTATGTGCGTATTACCTCTGTATGCATTTTCTTCCTATGCATTTTGGTTTTGCATTTTTGGTATATGTTCTATTACTTTTTAAATTAACTTTATGCAATAAAATACTTGATACTCAACAAATTTTGATTTTTTCCAATAAACCATAAAGTTTCGCGTCCAAATATTGAAATATGAAGCAACGCGTCAAACTTATCAGGGCTGATTAAGGCACATGAATGGCACCACCTCTCCTCCTTCCTTTCCTCCTGCCAGCCCCTTCTCTTGTCTCCTGCCGATCCAAGCATTCCCTCGCTGTATCGCGATTGTGAGGGCAACACAATGTAGGACCCCCAGCAGGCTTGGCTGCACGACCCCCACCGACGAGCATTGACAGGCCTCCAGTCTAAGGAAGCGTCCCTGTCTTCAGTCCCAGGAAACTTCCTTGTATCCGGTGCCGCGTCCTCGTAGCGATGCCATCAAATGCAGATTGGTGGGAAGGGCAGCTCTTTCGGCACAGGGGCAGCTAGGGATCGATCACGCTCTGTCATTTAGCGTTCTTTCAATATTTACCTACAACGTGGATAAGGTTCAATGCATCTATCTGTAGACCACAACATGGGAAGGAGTGCTTTCGCTGTTCTATCCTCAAATTCTAACACGTAAAAATAATTTAAACCCTTCGGCGAGAGAGGTTCCGAAAGGAACTTGTCCACACACTGCACATCGAGCGTGAGCGGTGGCCCGCTACGGGCTTCCACTGGCTCTCCCATGCCACATCATTAGCACTGCACCATCCCTGCACTCAAAACGACTCGTTTCGGAACGGACGTCCTCTCATGAACGAAGGAAGGCTTTCTGAGCAGCTTCGAACTCACCTATGCAATATCTCTTACTTCGATTTGTCGCGCGCAAAGTAAATGTGGGGAGTTTCTCTGGGGCCACGTCAAACTCGTCTGTGCACTATCACCACGTCAAACTCGTCTGTGCACTATTCCCACGTCAAACTCGCCTGTGCACTATCACCCAATCCTATTTATTGGTCACGCTGCCGGTTTAATTGCCAAAAATATTTATGACAGCATATACATTTTATCCCAGTTTTATTTGTATTAATAATTTCAAAGACCTAATTGCTTTATATCAAAACCGTTTCTTACTTTTGTTCTTCACAATTAATTTATTTACACTTTGTGTGCTGGATGAATGTATAAAGTGTTATTTTATATGACTCAGTATAACAGCGGTACTTTGGTATTTCGCACCTTTGTGTGCTGAAACCTCTATGCTAGGTCCAACTAACTCAGCCATCATTCCCAGTTAGGTTACTGGTGCCAGAAGGACATTGACTCCAGTGCACTAGAAAGCCTTGACACTAATCTATTCTAGTTAGGTCACTATAGTCGTCAGTAATGTTTCACATAACCATCACTATAGTTGCCACTGATGTTTCACATTACCATCACTGTAGTTGCCACTGATGTTTCACATTACCATCACTGTAGTTGCCACTGATGTTTCACATTACCATCACTGTAGTTGCCACTGATGTTTCACATCACCATCACTATAGTTGCCGCTAATGTTTCACATCACCATCACTATAGTTGCAACTGATGTTTCATATCACCATCACTATAGTGGCCACTAATGTTTCACATCACCATCGCTATAGTGACCACTAATGTTTCACATCACCATCACCATCACTATAATTGCCCCTGATGTTTCACATCACTATCACTATAGTTGCCACTGATGTTTCACATCACCATCACTATAGTTGCCACTGATGTTTCACATCACCATCACTGTAGTTGCCAATGATGTTTCACATCACCATCACTATAATTGCCCCTGATGTTTCACATCACCATCACTATAGTTGCCACTGATGTTTCACATCACCATCACTGTAGTTGCCACTGATGTTTCACATCACCATCACTATAGTTGCCGCTAATGTTTCATATCACCATCACTATAGTTGCAACTGATGTTTCACATCACCAT
Source organism: Gammarus roeselii (assembly GCA_016164225.1). NCBI lineage: Eukaryota > Metazoa > Arthropoda > Malacostraca > Amphipoda > Gammaridae > Gammarus > Gammarus roeselii. The sequence continues at coordinate 5,545 of SDVV010039324.1, read as the reverse complement.
CGCTATAGTGACAACTAATGTTTCACATCACCATCACTATTGTTGCCACTGATGTTTCACATCACCATCACTATAGTTGCCGCTAATGTTTCACATCACCATCACTATAGTTGCAACTGATGTTTCACATCACCATCACTATGGTTGCCACTAATGTTTCACATCACCATCACTATAGTTGCCACTGATTTTTCACATCACCATCACTATAGCTGCCACTGATGTATCACATCACCATCACTATAGTTGCCACTGATGTTTCACATCACCATCACTATAGTTGCCACTAATGTTTCACATCACCATCACTGTAGTTGCCTCTGATGTTTCACATCACCATCACTATAGTTGACAACTAGTGTTTCACCTCACCATCACTATAGATGCCTCTGATGTTTCACATCACCATCACTATAGTTGCCACTGATGTTTCACATCACCATCACTATAGTCGACACTGATGTTTCATATCACCATCACTACGGTTGTCATTAATGTTCACATGAGCGACACTAAAGTCGTCCCTATTGCGTCACAATATGGCCGGCACTAATCATTGAAGTACTTTCTTAGTGTTCTGATTTAGTTCATGTGTTTGTACTACAAGGTGTTTAGACATTTCCTTAGCTTGGTCATTTGCTTATAGACCCCTTTATCTAATGTAATTAAATATTTGAGAATTGTGATGTTACCTTTTACTTTTATTTGCTGAGATGTGCGCCAAAAAATTTCCCGTCAGCGCCTTCGTTGCTCGTCGGTGCATTCAGCGAGGATGCGAAGCTTGGCAGTTCACGACAACAATACTTCCCACTATGAAGGATCAAGATGCAGAATCTTGTTCCTTATTCACTACAGCATCAGACTCACAACTATTGTTAACTTCGATACAAAATAAATTCGGGAGAGAACATGTTTCAGAAGGCCCTGTGTCACTTTCAATTTAATATACTCTGATAATTTATAGCTGGGAATTTATAGCATGGCCTGGGAATTGATATAGTCTTCATGCCAGAAGTTTCGCTGTGCTCTCCGTTGACACCTTATAATTTTATGAATTCACGGAAAATTTCTCAACAAATGTTGCGTAAGAAAATCACACTTTTCGACGTTGCACCAAAACATTGGTTACATTGTTATCATTACCAAGGATTCAGAGAAGAATTGTTTTCATTACCAAGGAATCAGAGAAGAATTGTTATCATTGCCAAGGAATCAGAAAAGAATTGTTATCATTACCAAGGAATCAGAGAAGAATTGTTGTCATAACCAAGGAATCAGAGAAGAATTGTTATCATTACTAAGGAATCAGAGAAGAATTGTTATCACAACCAAGGAATCAAAGAAGAACTGTTATCATTGCCAAGGAATCAGAGAAGAATTGTTATCATTACCAAGGAATCAGAGAAGAATTGTTATCATTACCAAGGAATCAGAGAAGAATTGTTATCATTGCCAAGGAATCAGAGAAGAATTGTTATCATTACCAAGGAATCAGAGAAGAACTGTTACCATTGCCAAGGAATCAGAGGAGAATTGTTATCATTACCAAGGAATCAGAGAAGAATTGTTATCATTACCAAGGAATCAGAGAAGAATTGTTATCATTACCAAGGAATCAGAGAAAAATTGTTATCATTACCAATGAATCAGAGAAGAATTTTCAAGTTATTAATCACATTTCATAGTAAGATGTCTTGGAATGTCAGATGAATAAATTCAAGTTTTGATAACCATCATAATTCATCGTTTAAGTTTTTTGCGAAACTTTATCATACATACGACATAGCGAACTATGGCATCTTTCTTAACACGTTATTTTGGTCAGCTCGACACTTAACACACTAATACTAACGCAACTCCGGATAGCGCTGTTCGTGGAGTGCTCGGCTATCCAGTCATAAGATATCCGGCTCTCCATGCATCAATGATGAAAGACGGTAAAATATTAAAATAGAACGACTTAATCAGATACTTTTTTGGGATGTTAAGTATGTAAAGATTTCTTCAGGAGAGGAGGTTATGCTGGGCACCTAATGTTTGCACTTGAGGTTAAATACGGACACGGACGTGTACTCACGTCGGCCTACTATACGAATCCCGAAGTAAGGGATCAGTTTGATTCGTCATAGGATGCAACCTATGGACTTATTCGTTCGATTCTTACTGTTCTCGTGCGTGAGGTTTCCCTGCCTGCGTGTGATCATCATCTGATGAATAGCCCGCTTCTTTGTTTAGAGTCATTTCTTGGTTTCTAAGGCCTGGTCTGTCTGTTGGCCTAACTGTCTGGTCTGTCTGTTGGCCTAACTGCCTGGTCTGTCTGTTGGCCTAACTGCCTGGTCTGTCTGTTGGCCTAACCGCTTGGTCTGTCTGTTGGTCTAACTGCCTGGTCTGTCTGTTGGCCTAACTGTCTGGTCTGTCTGTTGGCCTAACTGCCTGGTCTGTCTGTTGGCCTAACTGCCTGGTCTGTCTGTCGGCCTAACTGCCTGGTCTGTCTGTTGGCCTAACTGCCTGGTCTGTCTGTTGGCCTAACTGCCTGGTCTGTCTGTTGGCCTAACCGCTTGGTCTGTCTGTTGGTCTAACTGCCTGGTCTGTCTGTTGGCCTAACTGTCTGGTCTGTCTGTTGGCCTAACTGCCTGGTCTGTCTGTTGGCCTAACTGCCTGGTCTGTCTGTCGGCCTAACTGCCTGGTCTGTCTGTTGGCCTAACTGCCTGGTCTGTCTGTTGGCCTAACTGCCTGGTCTGTCTGTTGGCCTAACCGCTTGGTCTGTCTGTTGGTCTAACTGTCTGGTCTGTCTGTAGGTCTAACTGCCTGGTCTGTCTGTTGGCCTAACCGCGCTTTTGAGCTTCCCGTTCTGATGAGTGTGACCGAAGTGAAATACCGAAAATGAGTGAACGCACTCAAACGACATAAGACTAACGACATTCTTGTATCGATGATATTCCTACCAGGAGTTACTTCTTGCTAGCTCATTCTACATCTGAGCCGTTTGATTTTAGATTTAATGCATATATTTACACTGCGCAAATTCAAGGATTAGAACAACCCTCCTTAGTCCTTCCTAAACAGGAATAAAATATTTTTACTTTCCTTCGGTTTTTGTGGACGAGAAGTTGTACTCGTACTAAACTCCAGTGGACGAGAAGTTGTACACGTACTAAACTCCAGTGGACGACGATTTGTACTCGTACTAAATTCCAGTGGAGGAGGAGTTGTATCCTTACTAAATTCCAGTATACTTCTCATCACCCGTAAATCAAAAGAACTCCCTAATACTTGATTATCTCTGGATTGACCACATGTGTAATCAAAGGACACAACCTGCGGGTATGCACGTATTCTGCCTTGAAGAACGTTGCTTGTAGGTATGTCCGTATTCTGCTTTGAAGGACACTGCTTGCGGGTTTGTACGTATCCTGCCTTGAAGGACACTGCTTGCGGGTATGTACGTATCCTGTCTTGAAGTACACTGCTTTCGGGGGTGTACGTATCGTACCCTGACGGACACTGCTTGCGGGTAAGTACAGTAGCGGAAGAAAATCCTTTTATGGTTAGTCTATGATCGAAAAAACAAACAAGACTTTTCCCACGTCGAATTTACCTTCATATAAAAATGTCTCACAGTATTATGTCTGGTCAAAGCTTCATGATGAATAATAGCAACTTAATTTCCGATGAACTCATATATCGAGCGGGAAATGATAATTGTAGATTTCTCTTAATCTGTAATCATAAAGGAATTTTATTTCGCCACTGTAGGTACCCTGCCTTGAAGGCCACTTCTTGCATCTATGTACGCATCCAGCCCTGCCTTCACATAATAATGCTACAGTGACTTGCATGTAAGTATGTATAGACATACAGCAATTTACCCTTAGTTAGGAGGCTAGCTAAGTTAGGCTGACACAGAGGGGGGAGGCACCCAATCTCCCCGCCACAAGACAGCCGTGTCCATGCCGAGGCTCGAACTCGAGTGACCTCATTCGAGTTATTATACATCTGAGTGTTGAAGGCGTTCGTAGCCCTTAACAAGAAATGTTCATAATACTTGCCACGCTTCTTCTATTACCCAATGACTCGGCTAAAAGTATATAAAGATGCGAATATTTTGTATGCCTGGTATTAATATTTCATCAATGTTAGTTAATTTAGACATTGAATTGAAAGATAAATATTAAAAAAAAAATACCTAGACGTCTATATAAAATACACGATGATCATATCATCAAATATCTATGATAAACCACTCTCATAACCATACATCTTACATGATGTCCATTTTCTATAATGATTAAAGGTTAACCAGCCCGTGTTCACACACCCCCACACGTTACACATGAACGCTCAGATGATCTATTTAACAAATGGCTCTGCTCTGCCTCAATAAGCCATTAAGGCCCTTAGAACAGGAAGAAGTGTAGCTTTTTTTATTACCCTTGCAAAGTGTTATAGACTTAGTTCAGATTTCCCTTCGAAAAAGGATGCTCATCCCTCCTCATTATGTTGAGTAGCCCCAACATTTATTAGGCATTTATTAGAGATCAGTTAAGGCTGCTATAGGCGATCGAATTAATTCCAGGAACGTCTACTGAAAAGGCCGATTAAAAAAGCAATGAGTTAAGTGGGGAGGCTGGACGAACGACGCACTGATACACGTACACAGCGTACATACAAGGGGGAGGGGGCATTGATGAGGGGGGAGAGATTAGGGTGGGGATGTGGGGAGTGGAGTTGAGGGAGATGGACAGTGGTGAAGCTTGATGGGGAGGCGTACTGGGAGTTGGGATGGTTCAATGATACCCGGAGTGAATATGAGGAGTTATAGGAGTTATAGAATCAGGGTGAGCCTGTTGTAGAGTCCAATAGAGAGGGTATTGTGATTACTCGTAGAAGATAAATTGAGGTTGTAGGAAGAGATGTAGTAGTTGCTTTTTAGAGGATGTGATGTAGTTTTAGGGAGAAACGCAATTGTGTTGTTTGAGGAGGGAAGCAGTGTAGTTGCATGGAGAGGATTTGTTCATGTTTTAAGAACGGGTGCAGTAGTAATATGGTAAGGATATACAGTATAGTTGCGCTAGTTGGGTATGTAGTACAGTCTATGGGGACGGCTGGGATGAAAGGGTGCTGGCATTTCAAGAAGAGATTGTAGCTATAAGGTGAGGGTGTTTTGGTTTCCCGGAAGAGTCTCGCATTGTTTTGGGGAGACTAGGTGCTGTTGTTGAGAGACATTGTGGGAGAATGGGTGCTGTTGTTGAGAGAGATTGGGGGGAGGGACCAGGTGCTGTTGTTGAGATAAATTTTGGGGACAATAGATGCTGTTGTTGAGGGAGATTGTGGGGAGTCTAGGTTCTATTGTGTAGAGAAAGTGTGGGGAGACTAGGTGCTGTTGTTGTGAGATTGCAGGGTGACTAGGTGCTGTTGTTGAGAGATTGCAGGGTGACTAGGTGCTCTTGTTGAGAGATTGCAGGGTGACTAGGTGCTGTTGTTGAGAGATTGCAGGGTGACTAGGTGCTATTGTTGAGAGATTGCAGGGTGACTAGGTGCTGTT
>SDVV010039323.1:0-10642 GCA_016164225.1 Gammarus roeselii | reverse complement strand
ATATGCCGAGAGAGAGAGAAAGATCAGCTGACAGAACAAAATATTGTCTACAAAGATTTGGCTAATTGTTTTTGCAATGTCACCTCTTGAAGTTGAAAGTTTGGGACTTGCAATATATTGTAGGGGCGTTGGAACGCAATATCTCAACGTGAACACGAGAGTGAGGACCAGAGCATTAAATGCCATAATAATTTACTACATTTATTAAAACCTAATCTGCGCTACAGTGACAGAATGTTTCAACCACTGTACAAGTGTTTACAAGTGTAGGAAGACAATAACAGGACTATTGGCCCAAACTAGGTTGCCTCTTGATAGCAAGAGGATTCGTTCTGAAGTAGAACGTCCAAGAGAGCTTCGTGTGCTATTTCTGTTTTTTTTTGCAACAACAGGAAATGGAGCAGTTTAGCTATTTATCGGCGATTTATGTAGAACTTATCGAGCCGTGACCTAAAAGTTTCGATTGTATTGCTGTTTACAACCTCCGCTGGAAGTTTGTTCCATTCTTCGAGAACTCTATACGTAAAAATATTGCGCGTGATGTCGAGTGAGAAACGTTTCCCAACGATTTTGTATCTATTGTTCCTAGTCACTCCGTTTGTATCTAGAGTGAAAAGGCTCGCTCGGTCGACATTTTCCTCACCCTTCATAATCTTCCACACTTCTATCATGTCGTCTCTGTCTCGACGTTTCTCTAGCGAATAAAGATTGAGTTCACGAAGCCTGTCTTCGAAAGATTTATTCCGCAGCGAGGGGACGAGTTTGGTAGCTCTACGTTGAACCTTCTCAAGTTTAATAACGTCTTCTAAGAATTATGTAATTTTATCCGTTATCAAACTGTCCATAAAATTGTCAATGACTGAGGCGAGACTAATTGAACAGTAGTTGCCGGGACACTTTTTGTCCCCTATTTTAAAAATTGGGGTAACATTGGCCTCTTTCCATTTAGAGGGGCAGGTGCCATTTGTGAGAGATTGGGTAAAATGTTTTATAAATGTTCGGCGATTTCGTTTCTAGTCTCTTTTAGGATTCTAGGATGAATTTGGTCTGGACCTGGAGATTTGGTGACTTTTAATGTATCTATATATTTAATAACTTCGGCGGGGGAAAAGTTCGCTGTGGAGAGGGCTCCAATTCTTTTTGCCGCTATGATATCTTCAGGATTAGGAATATCCTGATTCTCTGACGTAAATACAGAGCAAAAGTATTTATTGAGTAGAACACTCTTTTTGGTGTCGTCCGTTTCCAGCTCACCAACATCGTTCTCGAGAGGACCTATTACAGATTTTGATTTTTTTTTGCTCGAAATTTAACTAAAAAATAGTTTCGGATTAGGACCCTCTTTGGACCCTCTTCGTCTGCTAATGTTGTATTCATTTTTTGCTACGTCGTCATGTGGATGTCTCTGCTTTAGTGAATGCTTTGCTTTCTTTCGTGAATGAAGGCGCTGCAATTCTCCTTTCCAGTACATAGGCTGATAGGCAGCTGTTTGCCTGTTTTTGTGCGGGATATGCTCATGTTTGATATTTTTAAGTGCACTGAAGAAATAGTCAAGCGATTGATTGACATCTTGTCCGAGGGTTATATTTGCTGACACCATTGACTCTCTAAAGCTATCAAAATTAGCTAATCTGAAGTTAGGGACTTTTTCGCAGTTTGTTGATGTTTTCAACTTGAGATCTATCAAAAAACGAATACAGTTGTGGTCATTAGTTCCGAGTGGTTCGCCTACTTCGGCGTTCGTGACATGAGAGTCGCATGCACTAAATAGGAGATCAAGAATGTTGCTACCTCTTTTAGGTGTCTTCACCATTTGGGTCATGAACTTATCGTCTGCAAAATCAATCAGACGTTGGCCGGTGGCAGTACCTTCGTCTGATTCCCAGTCAATGTCGGGGATATTGAAGTCGACAAGCACAATACTGTGATGTGTTGTGACAACATCGACGAAACAGCTGTAAATAAAAATAGGCATATCAAAAATACAATTCTACAAATTCGAAATTACTTACACAGCATCAGTACAAACTTGAAGGCAACTACTTATACGGAAGCTGATGAGTACTTGCCATGCAAAGCAGGCCTTAGCTCAAAAACATAGAGACTCTACACTTTTCCAGCTTGAACCGTTTGACGTACCGTCGAATATGAAAAAATAATTATTGCAGACAAAAATGTCACTGCTCTCCACGTGAGCTGCTCTCCGCGTGAGCTGCTCTCCGTGTGAGCTGCCCTTGCGTGAGCTGCTGTTCGCATGAGCTGCTTCCCGCGTGAGCCGCTCTCCGCGTGAGCTGCTCTCCGCGTGAGCTGCTCTTCGCATGAGCTGCTCTTCGCGTGAGCTGCTCTCCGCACGGACTGCTCTCCGAGTAAGCTGCTCTCCGCGTGAGCTGCTCTTTGCATGAGCTGCTCTCCGCATGAGCTGCTTTTCGCGTTAGCTGCTCTCCGCGTGAGCTGCTCCCCGCGTGAGCTGCTCTCCGCGTGAGCTGCTCTCCGCGTGTGCTGCTCTCCTCGTTAGCTGCACTCCTCGTTAGCTGCTCTCCGCGTGAGCTGCTCTCTGCGTGAGCTGATCTCCGCGTGAGCTGCTCTCCGCGTGAGCTGCTCTCCGCGTGAGCTGCTCTCCGCATGAGCTGCTCTCCGCGTGAGCTGCTCTACGCGTACAGAGGAATGAGAAGATTGTCAACAAATATTCAGCGGAACAACTTCTCCAAGCATGTTTGGCAACTCTGGCTCGAAGGATGTATGAAGGAGGCCCTCGTACTCAGGCGCACACCGTGCGCAACCAAATTTGAAAACCACACCCGAACTCAAAAAATTTGGGAAGAGCGTCTTTGTATTTGAACATGGATTTTATCATGTAAGTATTGGTTTGTATTACCCTCAAATCATTCTTAACATAGATCTTACCGCATAAGTTATTGTTTGTATTGCCCTCAAATCAATCTGCATAAGATGTTCATGCAATAACTTCTGTAAGCCCAAGTTTTAGTTTTTCAGAATGAATATTAATGTAATAACTACGTTCTACTCCTACAGATGAGTAGGTCGTAGTAATCCTGAACTTATGTTACAGCAAATTGCGAATTTGCTTAGCAATCAAGACGTGGAATATCCGTTTTTAAAAAAGAATGTTAGTTGGAAGTCCAATTAAGAGTAGAGAGAACCGAATTTGGAACAAGTTTTATACGTCCGATAAAGTAGGGGATCAGCATAATTAATTTTATCCTTCTCATAACAGAAACTAAAGACCTCATTCCAATTCCAGTGAAGCAACTCACGGAAAGAGAACATTTATATTTAAATGCAAAATAGTACGATCGACAAAGAACAACTTCCTATTACATTCACATTTCATAATTATTTTAATATTAGAATAAATAGTGTTAATGTAATTTAAAAGAATCAGAAGCATGCAAAGGCTGGCAAGACACTACAAAGCGACGACATAAGACCAGTCGGATGTTATCAGGATAGTCTGCAAGAAATGGAATAAAAGCATTTGACTAATCGATCTCAAGTCTATCCGCTCACTCGTATGTATATTGATTTATAATATGATAATTTCGTGTACTTCACACTATCTTACATCCTGTAATCATGTTTGGTGTATTGATCAGAACGGCAAGAATGGTAACAGTGCCAGTAACAACCTAGAATCACATATTAAAACATCCACCAGGCGGCGCTGGACACATGAGATGTCATGCGAACAGGTGGGTGTTTGTGACGTCAGACCACTTGACCACTACGTCACCCTTTAAACTGCTCAGTGTACCCGTTACTCATTTCATCCTGAGTGCTAGCGTCTTTACGTCACCCTTTGAACTGCTCAGTGTACCCGTTACTCATTTCATCCTGAATACTAGCGTCTCTTCGTCACTGTTTAAACTGTTCAGTGTACCCATTACTCATTTCATTCTGAGTGCTAGCGTCTCTAGATCACTCTTTAAACTGCTCAGTGTACCCGTTACTCATTTCATCCTGAATACTAGCGTCTCTACGTCACTGTTTAAACTGCTCAGTGTACCCGTTACTCATTTCATCCTGAGTGCTAGCGTCTCTAGGTCACCCTCTAAACTGCTCAGTGTCCCCATTACTCATTTCATCCTGAGTGCTAGCGTCTCTACGACACCCTCTCAACTGCTCAGTGTACCCGTTAATCATTTCATCCTGAGTGCTAGCGTCTCTACATCACTCTTAAACTGCTCAGTGTACCTGTTACTCATTTCATCCTGAGTGCTAGCGTCTCTACGTCCCCCTTTAAACTGCTCAGTGTACCCGTTACTCATTTCATCCTGAGTGCTAGCGTCTTTACGTCACCCTTTGAACTGCTCAGTGTACCCGTTACTCATTTCATCCTGAATACTAGCGTCTCTTCGTCACTGTTTAAACTGCTCAGTGTACCCGTTACTCATTTCATCCTGAGTGCTAGCGTCTCTAGATCACTCTTTAAACTGATCAGTGTACCCGTTACTCATTTCATCCTGAATACTAGCGTCTCTACGTCACTGTTTAAACTGCTCAGTGTACCCGTTACTCATTTCATCCTGAGTGCTAGCGTCTCTAAATCCCCCTTTAAACTGCTCAGTGTACACGTTACTCATTTCATCCTGAGTGCTAGCGTCTCTGGATCACCCTCTAAACTGCTCAGTGTACCCGTTACTCATTTCATCCTGAGTGCTAGCGTCTCTACGTCACCCTCTAAACTGCTCAGTGTACCCGTTACTCATTTCATCCTGTGTGCTAGCGTCTCTAGGTCACCCTTTAAACTGCTCAGTGTATCCGTTACTCATTTCATCCTGAGTGCTAGCGTCTCTACGTCACTCTTTAAACTGCGCAGTGTACCCGTTACTCATTTTATCCTGAATGCTAGCGTATATACGTCACTCTTTAAACTGCTCTGTGCACCCGTTACTCATTTCATCCTGAGTGCTAGCGTCCCTACGTCACCCTTTAAACTGCTCAGTGTGCCCGTTACTCATTTTATCCTGAGTGCTAGCGTCTCTACGTCACCCTTTAAACTGTTCAGTGTACCCATTATTCTTTTCATCCTGAGTGCTAGCTTCTCTACGTCACCCTTTAAACTGCTCAGTGTACCCGTAACTCATTTCATCCTGAGTGCTAGCGTCTCTAGGTAACCCTTTAAACTGCTCAGTGTACCCGTAACTCATTTCATCCTGAGTGCTAGCGTCTCTAGGTAACCCTTTAAACTGCTCAGTGTACCCGTTACTCATTTCATCCTGAGTGCTAGCGTCTCTAGGTAACCCTTTAAACTGCTCAGTGTACCCGTTACTCATTTCACCCTGAGTGCTAGCGTCTGCCAGACGACCAGTTCATGCAGCGTCAATACCAACAGAATGCCCGAGGAGAATTCTTCAAGAACTTTGTTATTGCGGATAATTGCAACTGCGGGAATGATAAAAGTTTTGATAAACTTGATGAACGGCCTCTTGGCTGAGACCATTAATGAATGCTTAGTGGTAAATTGGGTTAATAATGCTCACATCCCGGTAGAATTAACATTCAAAGATTGTTGTAATTCCGCCACATTTCATATCAGAAGTTACTTGAAGAGGTTCAGAGCTAAAAAACTGCCAATGGTATTGTTGAAATGTTTTCTCTGCTTTATCTGAAATTTACGAGATACAAGAAGGGCTAACTACGTGTGTGCCCTGTGAAGAATAACATTTGATGGTGGAGGTAGTTTTAACCTCAGATACAGCACCAAACGGTATCACGTTATTGGTTAATTTTGAACAAAGAGCCAACCGAAACCAGGTTAATGGTTAACCTTGGCCAACGAACCTCCCGTTAATGATTAATCGTCAACAAAGAACCGACCAAACCACCGGTAATGGTTGATCTTGAACATGAACCTTACCGAAATCCCGTCAATGGTTAATCTGGAACAATGAAATTAATGAAATCTTGTTAATGGTTAATCTTGAACAGAGAACTCAACGAAATCCCGTCAGTGGTTAACCTCGAACAAAAACCCAAATGAAATCTAGTTAATGGTTAATCTTAAACAAAGAACCCGACGCAATCACGTTAACGGTTAATCTTGAACAAAGAACCCAACGTAATCACGATAATGGTTAATCTTGAACTATAACCCAACGCAATCACGTTCATGGTTAATCTTGAACAAAGAACCCGACGTAATCACGTTAATGGTTAATCTTGAACAGAAAAACCAAACGTAATCACGTTAAGGGTTAATCTTGAACAAAGAACCCAACGTAATCACGTTAATGGTTAATCTTGAACAGAAAAACTACTATTTTTCAACAAGCAATTCATCTTCATATGGAGACGCATTTCAAATCTGCCTATTGAATAGCTGTTGATAAAGCTGTTTAGTCATTCCAAGCACGATACAAATTATGTGCTGAATCGTATGCAATTTTATTTTGTAATCACATGAAATCGAACACAAAATTCAGTGCAAGAGTTAGATGAGAAGAAGAATATTTAATATCTAAGAAGATTAAATTTCATTGGTGCAAGCTTTTCACGAATATGAAAATGTTTTATGATTATTATTACTGTCATTTCTAACAGCAAGGTTAGAAGGCATGAAGTCGTTTGTAATGCTGTCATTTCTAACAGCAAGGTTAGAAGGCATGAAGTCGTTTGTAATGCTGTCATTTCTAACAGCAAGATTTGACGGCATGAAGCGTTTGTAATACTGTAATTTCTAATAGCAAGATTAGACGGCATGAAGTCTTTTGTAATGCTGTCATTTCTAACAGCAAGATTAGATGGCATGAAGTCGTTTGTAATGCTGTCATTTCTAACAGCATGATTAGACGGCATGAAGTCGTTTGTAATGCTGTCATTTCTAACAGCAAGATTAGACGGCATGAAGTCGTTTGTAATGCTGTCATTTCTAACAGCAAGATTAGACGGCATGAAGTCGTTTGTAATGCTGTCATTTCTAACAGCAAGATTAGACGGCATGAAGTCGTTTGTAATGCTGTCATTTCTAACAGCAAGATTAGATGGCATGAAGTCGTTTGTAATGCTATCATTTCTAACAGTAAGATTAGACGGCATGAATTCGTTTGTAATGCTGTCATTTCTAACAGCAAGATTAGACGGCATGAAGTTGTTTGTAATGCTGTCATTTCTAACAGCAAGATTAGACGGCATAAAGTCGCTTGTAATGCTGTCATTTCTAACAGCAAGATTAGACGAAATGAAGTCGTTTGTAATACTGTCATTTCTAACAGCAAGATTAGACGGTATGGTCGTTTGTAATGCTGTCATTTCTAACAGCAAGATTAGACGGCATGAAGTCGTTTGTAATGCTGTCATTTCTAACAGAAAGATTAGACGGCATGAAGTCGCTTGTAATGCTGTCATTTCTAACAGCATGATTAGACGGCATGAAGTCGTTTGTAATGCTGTCATTTCTAACAGCAAGATTAGACGGCATCAAGTCGTTTGTAATGCTGTCATTTCTAACAGCAAGATTAGACGGCATGAAGTCGCTCGGGACAGCATGAGACTCGACTCATGTTCCACGCACTAATGTTTTCTGATGCTGATTCATATGTCATAAAAATCGTCCTAGAGCATGGGGGAGTAAATTTTTAGGTCAATGTAAAGGAGATGGAGCCTACCAATTATGAGTATATAGCCATTTTTAATAATATTATTTTCTGGACAAATTATTACTGCTATTTTTGCTCATTTAAATAAAGACGTTGTTCTGGATGTCGTCAAGTATCAGGTTCCCACATTCGTGTTATTAATAGAAAAGACGCGTGATGACGGCAGTGTTTTCAACATGAATCAAAATTCTTCTATGAATAATTTTTTTTTTGTGTGACGGTAACAAATTGAACGAGGCGAAGGAATCACTGCGCCTCTCATAGGCGACAAGTCTTGTCAATTATCTCAGAAAATTAAAAATACATAATAACGGAAAGGAAAATAATTCAATAGAAGTAAAGTGCTGGCTTGATAATCCTGCTTCAGAAAATCTAAAATTTTCTGGAATGTTTATCAACTTTCTTCTAAAAATATCTCCAGAGGATTCTTTGCTAATACTGAAATATTGTTTTTGCTATCCAGGATTAAAGTGTCTCGATGCTCTCACATAAGATAATAAGGAGTAAATAGTTCGGACAAGCCTTGTGGTGAACACGGAGGATACTATACAAACAGTAAGAAGTCATGGATATAAGAATTGCTGATGATGTGTTGGCGAAGCTACAGGCAGAAAGCGACCAGACTATGCTAGGCAAGATGCAATATATTGCAGTGACGAGTATCACGGGTATAAATTCAAGGCATGGAATGGGCGTCTCATGCAGTGACGAGTATCATGGAAATAAATTCAAGGCATGGAATGGGCGTCTCAAATATATTTGCTCAATATTGTTAACCAGCGGCCAGCTGATAAACGGAAAGGTATATGAGGATTTGATTTATACAGTTGAAGCGATGATGCAACAAGTGGACTTTATCATTTGAAGTTGCGCAGCAACTATCACACTATCACACTATCACAACTATCACACTATCACACTATAACACAGAAGAACAATTCTTAGTAAAGAGAGAACTGTCTTTTGCCACAAGTGCTCGTGATCATTGGTTTGCCAAATTACAATATTACAACTTATACGATTGAGAGGTATTTGACGTAACGTGGCGTTACAAGAAGCTGTAACAATATTACAACTTATACGACTGACAGGTATTTGACTTAACATGGCGGCACAAGAAACTGTAACAACATTACAACTTATATGACTGAGAGGTATTTGACGTAACATGACGTTACAAGAAGTAGTTACAATATCACAACTTATATGACTGAGAGGTATTTGACGTAACATGACGTTACAAGAAGTAGTTACAATATCACAACTTATATGACTGAGAGGTATTTGACGTAACATGACGTTACAAGAAGTAGTTACAATATCACAACTTATATGACTGAGAGGTATTTGACGTAACATGACGTTACAAGAAGTAGTTACAATATCACAACTTATATGACTGAGAGGTATTTGACGTAACATGACGTTACAAGAAGTACTTACAATATCACAACTTTTATGACTGAGAGGTATTTGAAGTAACATGACGTTACAAGAAGTAGTTACAATATCACAACTTAAATGACTAAGAGGTATTTGACGTAACATGACGTTACAAGAAGTAGTTACAATATCACAACTTATATGACTGAGAGGTATTTGACGTAATATGACGTTACAAGAAGTAGTTACAATATCACAACTTATATGACTGAGAAGTATTTGACGTAGCGTGGCGTTACAAGAAGTAGTTTTTATTTCATCAAAATATCTCGTGTCAGAATAATGCAAACAATATTTGTTAGATGCCAATATATTTTCCGTGTGAACTAAATTTGGATAGGTGTGAAAATATGCCATTGAAAATACTCACTGCAGATGATCATTAAACAAAAGCTTCAAGAATTTATGTGATTAAGCTCTCTGGGCCTCCAATATCAAGGAAGACGCATTAAAATTAGGTCAGAGAAAAATGAGAAAACAGAGGGATAATAAAACGGTAATAAACGGCTCAACTCACAATGGGACTGAAGGATGATATTGTTGAAACTGCTAACACTTAAAGATTCATATTTCGTAATAGCTGAATGACGTGGAAGTGCACCACAAACATATCACGCAGCAACAAAACCTTTTTGTGTCTGCTACAAAATAATGCTGTGCTCCATTTGGTTTCAACTACCAAATATTTCCCTTAGTGATTTTTTTTAGTAATTCCACAATGTAGTGCAGATGCACCATTGCCATCTATTGAGTTTGCTGGTTCAATGGAACAAACCAGTTCAGTCCAATTCTCGTAACTGCTGAAAACGTCCTGAGACAAATATTCTGGAATAGGTTTCAGAGGTTCTTCTTGTGCACGTGGTCCTGATATTTCGGCGTTTCGCTTTATTGAGAAGAGTGTTAATTTCCGCTGTGTTGTGACTTCACGAAATTTATTCAAATAACTAATACGAACTGTGATCTACAAGTTTACTTAGACATAAGTCAACAAGGATAATAATCGTGTTGGGACATACATACAGTAACTAAAAACACAAATTCGTGAGTGATAAAAAAACATGTAAGAGGTATGGTATAGTTCTGTCTCTGAGTGAAACACTGTCAACTCATAATAAAAGACATGTACGAGGTATTGTATAGTTCTTTCTCTGAGTGAAACACCGTCAACTCATAATAAAAAACATGTACGAGGTATGGCATAGTTCTGTCTCTGAGTGAAACACCGTCAACTCATAATAAAAAACATGTACGAGGTATGGTATAGTTCTGTCTCTGAGTGAAACATCGTCAACTCATAATAAAAGACATGTACGAGGTAATATATAGTTCTGTCTCAGAGTGAAACACTGTCAACTCATAATAAAAGACATGTACGAGGTATGGTATAGTTCTGTCTCTGAGTGAAACACTGTCAACTCATAATAAAAGACATGTACGAGGTATGGTATAGTTCTGTCTCGGAGTGAAACACTGTCAACTCATAAGAAAAGACATGTACGAGGTATGGTATAGTTCTGTCTCTGAGTGAAACACTGTCAACTCATAATAAAAGACATGTACGAGGTATGGTATAGTTCTGTCTC
>SDVV010039322.1:0-10642 GCA_016164225.1 Gammarus roeselii | reverse complement strand
CTCACATGCTCAAATTTCCAATTATCTTGTTCACGTAGAAATCCGTCTATTTAGTGTACCCATCGATTATGACTCATTGAAATATTTCTTTCCTGTGTGCATATGTTAATAAGTCTTTCTAACTATGCAGTTAGTTTCAATTTGGTGCCATCGTACGCCAAACAATGTGTGAGTAATGTAATAGACAACCTCATGTCGGACATTTTCTGCTCTCAAGCTAAGTAAATGACAGCTGAAACAGTAAATAGTCATGATAAAGTAAACTTCGGTGATCAAATTTCCTCTGCTTATTTTTTTTTAAATTAATGGTCTAATGTAATGCTTGCATCTGTCTCCATGTAATTAAAAGTGGAGAGTAGAGGATGTCCTCCAACATGTCCATCGGTTGGTCCTTACTCTTCAACCCTAGTTTTAAGTTAATATTAAATTCACCCAGGTAGCAAATGTTGTCTTCAGAACAGCTCACGCTGACGAAGACTTGGTACGTATCATCTGTGTATTCTGATATTTCTGTTATCCGGTCAACATGTCATTATACCTTATACCTAAAGTTCAACGTGAAATCCAATTCCAAAGTAGTTTCCTACACGACAAATTCAGGAATGCTACGATTGACGGCCAAACTCGCAGTTAATTGACGAATTTAAATACATAATTTCACAAACGGGTAGTTCGCATCGGTAATGACGAATCTGAATGACTAAACTTATCGAGTTACTCGGATATTGTTGGACACATTACCCATAGCTTACCAATGATGCGATGATAATGCAATTTCTAGCAACTACAAATTTCCTTCAATGAGTATTTTGTTCTACGGTACTTATTTATCCTACGTCTGGCAGCGAAATATCGCCACAAAAAGTATCCATCCGCGGCGAGGATGTTCATTGATAATTGTGGATGCAGAGGTAAAAAGTTGCACTAAAACATCCCATATGGCATACCTGATACACCTAACAGTACCGTAAAGGCTCTCCTGACCTCTATGTCAATCAAACAGAGACACCATTTCAAAAGCCTATATTACTCCCTGAAACTCCGTGTTATTCCAACCGGTCAACTAAGGAGCAAACTCACTAAAACTCGCGACGCGGAATTGCTTCACCCAAAATGTCCCTAACTGGGTTGAGCTGCTGCCAGACCACTACTATCACATTGACCACAATATACAGTCATTTTTGTGCCCTACCTTTCTTTGCTTCCCGCTGCCACACCTCCGTCCCCCTCTTTTGCAGACACACAACCACGAGTTGGCCACTTACAAACTGTCACGGCCGACGCCTCTTCTACCGTTAGCTGGTCACAAGACAGCGGACTACATTCACTCACAGCCAACTGACACCGTGCACAACACCCGTCACCTTGCACCCCCCCTCCCTGCCCTGCCCAAAAGACCCGCTTACCTCAACACCAAGACAGCGATCGTCGCTGCTTCAGGTACTACGACCCAACTCACAGTAGCAGCTGGCTTGGAAAACCATCTCAGGACAAACAACTACCGAACAATGCCTCCTCACCATCCGAACACCAAATGCTCCCCATCAGCGCCTCATCATCACATCTATACCACAATTACCAATCAGCGCCTCCTCACCACCTCCATATCAAAAACTACCAATCAGCGCCTCTTCACAATCCGCACGCCAATAGCTCCCTATCTGGCCTCCTCATCACCCATATACCAACAACTACCAATCAGTGCCTCCACACCACCGTTATACCAACAGCTAACAATCAGCGCCTCCTCATCACCCCTATACCAACAACTACCAGCCAGCGCCTCTTCACCACCCCTACGCCAACAACCATCAATCAGTGCCTTCTCATCACCCCTATACCTACAACTACCAATCAGCGCCTCTTCACCATCCCCATATCAAAAACTACCAATCAGCAACTCATCACCACCCATATACCAACAACTACCAATCAGCGTCTCCTCACCATTCGCACACCAGCAGCTACCCATCAGTGTCTCTTCATCACCCTTGTATCAGCAACTAGCAATCAGAGCTATCTCACCATCCACACACCAACAGCTCCCAGTCAGCGACTCCTCATCCGCACACTAACTGTTCTCAACCAGCACCCCTAAATCGTAATTTCACTTACAGCTTCCTATCAACGCTTCCTCATCACACCAACGACAACAACTCCGGATCAGCAGCCTCTCATCATCCAAACACATGCAAAAACAGCTCCCAAAAGGCGCCTCCTCACAATACTCACACCAGCAGCTTCCAATCAGCGCTTTCACATCACACAAAAGCCAATAATTCCAAAGAAACGTCCCCTCATCCCAAGAAGAACAGCTCACAATCAGAATCCCTCATCATCCTTGCCACAACAAAAGCTCCCAATCGACGCCCAAGTATCATCCTCAGACCAACAGTTCCCATTTGGCGCCCATCCATCATCCCCATAAAAACAAGAGTCCCTCAGAAACTAGCAGGGATACCGGATTTAAAAAACACATTTAAACAGAACCAATAAAATCATTTGGGTACTAAATAACCTGAAACTACAATTAATGTCAACCCTAAGAGATGATCATTGCCAAATACACGCTATTAGTCAATCATGGAAATACCAAATTGGGTAATGTCCATAACAAGACATTGTCTCGTTACTTATCGTAGCATGGAAGGAGGCCGACACAAACATGGACGTCTGTTCGGGTTTCCTCCCAAAAAATTATTACGACGATGCCTACCAGATATATAAGGAATCGTTTTCTACAACAGGAATTGCAATCAACCCATGGTAGACTTGATCCCCACAATGTTGAGCAATGCTCTGGGACATCAGATTGACATTGTTCAGGGAGACGGCTTCGCCAATAAAACGATAAGGTCCATCAAGCCTCAATAAAACAGCAACCAGTCAGGAAACAAGGTATTCATTCACCTAAAGAACAATCATTACAGTGCACTTGTCCCCTAGCAAAAATTCTTAAAATCCTCCGAAACAAATAAAAACACCAAATGGTAAAAGCTTGTGCTCTAACAAATTCACCACCCTGTATGATGCACCTGACACCTGCATCTATGCAGAGGTCAAGTAGGGCAGCATCCCCGACAGCCCGAACTTCATTACAGGCAGCAACGTGGTCATCGACAATAGTAACTTAGATCGCAGCAATAGTCACCGTAGGGCGCCACAGCACATGTGACTAGACGGCACTCGCACCCTTTGTGAAGCAGACGACGAGGTTAGCAAGATTCGGCTAAAAGACAAAGTCCACATATGAATAAAATACATAAATGTTAGAAGTCTCTTGTCAAAGATAGAACAAATCAAACTAATGTTGACTGATGAAGATGTTGATATACTCAGTCTCACTGAGACATTATCATTATTATTATTATCATCATTATTATTATTCATTTAATATTATTATTATTATCCATCGTCTGGCAATGGGTTTCCGATTTTCAGGAAAGAATTAAATTCTTAAACATAAGACACAAAACTTCATTATCAACTACGCTATTTGAATTAACGAAAACGAGAGTTTAGTTTGAATTCGTCACAGCTCATCTCTAGGGGCCGCCGGTTCGGTTTACATGGAGCGAAATATTATTTACACTAGTATCATCTGTGCACATACAGAAAAATGTATATTTTGACAAAATAATTCCGACTACATAGCGTTGGGAAAACCAGTGACACGCGGGGTTGAGAAATAAGAAATAACTAGGGTGGAAAAATAACGAAATACATGGGTTGGGGAAATAACAAGAACATAAGGTGGGAAATCATGCATGCATGTGGTTAGAGTCCCGAGAACATATGGTTGGGACATCAAAATGTGCCAACATAGTGTAATGAGAAGTCTATATTATTGTACGATGACAAATATGTGGATGGACGACATGAATTATACAGAAAATATGAATACAACATAGAGTTGGGCAATCGAAAAGCTCTTACATATTGTAAAGATGGGTCTAAACCAATGTAATAATAATGAAGGGGTGAATAGGCGACATAAGTCATACAAAGAAAGTTATACATTAAAAAAATACCAAACAACTGAATATACAATATACACACTTCAAGACCGCTACGAAATTATTACATGTTTCCTCCGCAAGTCGGAGGAATATATTTCTGTTATAGAAGACAAAGTAAATATTAGCTTATAAGGCAATGATTGTATCATCAAAAATGTTACGGTAATTGTTAGAAATTATTCGATGAATTATTTTAAAATCGAGTTAACCTTTTTCAAAGTTAGAAGCTGCCTATCGCTCCTCGAAAAGACTGAGTTCGTATTTTAATTAAACCAAAAAATCTGGAATATAGGAATACACATAACGCTATTTAACACTTATGGTAATTGGCAAAGGCAATTGCGATCGGTAGCAACAAAGAAAACATATGAACAGTCGGAGTAAAAAAGATTTTGACGGTGTCTCAATGTTGAGAGATATGATGGTGGTGGTTTCGGACATGCTCATGAACAGAATGCATTTTCTGGTTACTGATATTATGCATTTAGCCTGTGTTTGTGGGCAAAGTTACGGTTTTGAATTGATCGGTCAATAGATGTTCATAAAGCCTATTCTTAAAGGACGCGTTGGATTTAAGATTCTTGCGGCTGGATGGGAGGTGGTTTCGGATTTTGGTCCAGTGATCGAAACAAATATTGAGGCAGTTTCTGTTTTCCAGTGTTCAACGTGCAGACTATAAATTATTTCTTGTGAATCGAATGTTATTTTCACCTCCAGAATATATGTGCCATTGGCTGCCGGGTGAATGTTTTCCTAGAAGTTCTTAATGAATTCTGATCGACTCTTGGAGTGCCAGTTTGTTGTCGATATTGAACCACTGTAATTTTTCGAGGAGAGGACTTACGTTATCTCGTTTTCTGTGGTTACCATCGAATGTTATTCTTGCCGCAAAGCTTATACAACGTTGCACTTTCTCTCTTTGAGTTTTGGTGCATTTCCCCCAAATTGAAAGACAGTAATTAATGTAAGAAAATATCAAAGCGTGGACTATCAGTAATCTTGATTTGAAATCAATTTTTTTTTTCGGAGCTTAGGAACAAAAGTGTTCCATTCAACTTGGAACACATAGTATTACGTGGTGTTTGAAGAAAAGATTGGGATCAACCCATACTCCCAGACTTTTAACTTTATCTTCAACATGAATGTCAGATTTGCCTATCCTGATAGAGGAATTCATTGGAACTGCTTTTCTTTTCGAGTTCGAGCCGAACAAGATGCATTTGTTTTTTCAGAGTTGAGGTTGAGTTCATTTTTATTATACCAAGATTTCAGCGTCGTCTTTCAGCGCATTCAGATCAGACGGTTTTCGTGAAAGCAATATTTGAGCATCATCGGCGAACATTACCATTTTCGCTTGATATTTTTGTAATTTAGTCGATGTCATTTACAAAAACCAGGAACAACAAAGGGCCAAGTATCGAACCTTGAGGGACCACAAAGGCAACTATGACCGGATTTGACATAGTTGCGTTATCGAATTTAACTGATTGTTGCCGCTTCATCAGATAACTTTTAAACCAAGTAGGGTCTATTCCGATGTTGCGAAGCTGGCAAAAAATAATTGTATGGCCTACACTGTCGAATGCTTTCGATAAGTCTAGCAATACCAGCAGAGATATCTGTTCCTCGTCAAAGTTTTTGTACAGATCTTCATTGATGCTCATAAGTGCGTCATCTGATGACAATTTTCGCCGATAAGCATACTGGCAGTCATTAAACAGCTTGTTTGATTCGAGGTAATCAATCAATTGGATAGATATTACCTTTTCTAGAATCTTGGATAGGACAGGTAGAAAACTTAGCGGTCTAAAATTGGATGGTTCATTCATGTCCACAAATTTATGAATTGCCTTTATGATCGCATGCTTCCAGATCTCTGAAAAAGTTTCACTTGCTATGGAGGTGTTGATAACTGTGCTGATATAAGGCAAGGTAACTATAAGGCTGTCTTTCAGATATTGTAGGGGTGAACCATCTATTCCTGTAGAATTTGTGTTCCTCAAGGCAAATACAGCTCGTTTTACTTCGTCTTGCAATACTTGCTTTGGTTTCCATTTGACGTTTGCTTCTTGGTTGCTGTCTCCATTGAAAGCTTTTGTACTCCATGTATCTGCTGCGTCTCTCTGTAATCCTTGATAAGCTTCCTGGGTTACCTCTTCAAAAACCTGTTTGCCAACTACAGCAAAGTAGTTGTTAAACTTTTCCGAAGCTGCTAGAGTATTCGGATAAGTAGGTGAGGTGATCTTTTTTTTGTTGGGAACAATTCTTTTTAGTACATTCCACGTTTCTTTTGATTGTTCTTGCACTGTTCTAGATCCTCATGATGGTATTTAATTTTTGCTCTCCTGACTTCTCGTTTGACCCTTCGATTTTGAATTCGAAATAATGCTAACCAAGTGATGTTTCTTTTTCCTCTGTGTTTGGTTTATTTTTTGAGCGCAATTTCGTTTCGCAGTTTTTCTGTAATCCATTTAACCGGCACCATTTTCATTGTTTTAGTTTCCGTTGGCGTCACAGCGTTCAGACATGTGAGATGATAGTATGTGAGTAATTAAGCTTGCTCTGTGACGTTATTTGTGCTATGTAACGGTTTTATCATCTCGATGTTAGCCACTAGTTGTTCTCTGAAATTATCGGCGGTGTAATTTCTTCTTGTACGACACGTTATTTTGTATACTTGTTTTTTTTTTTATGTAAAATGGTGCAGTTTATTTCATGGTGGTCCGAGAAAGAATTGGGTTCCACGTCTGTGGCAACAATGGAAGACAGATTGTTACTTAGAAGCAGATTCAATACAATTTGAGATTCGGTAGTAATTTTTGTTGCCATTTTTATGAGTTGATGCAGCCGAGTCTGTCTAAAATCGGCTTAATATTGCTGGATTTCAATTTCAATGGATCATAATTGAATGCTCACAAAATGTACAGCGTCTATCCTAGGTAGATAGCTTCTCGAAATCTTTCTTCGATGTATTGAAAAGATTATACTCATGCTTTAGATGGTCTGTAAAGAGAACCAACAACAAACGATCTGTTGTTTCGTACCTGGATGTTCACCCAAATTTCATCAACTTCATTGCTGTCACTAAGCATTACTTGAGAAGAGGTATATTCTTCTCACACATAAATCACGGTTCCACCTCCCTTCCTTTTATATCTTTTCTATAAACATTGAAGCCGTCAATCTCGATGAAGGTAGTGTTAATGTCAGATTCCAGCTAAGATTCATAACAGAGGAACGTGTTAATCTAGCCAAAACAGTACAATGTGCACGGAAGCTTGAATTACAACTTTTGTTGTGTTGGATGTTTTTTCCGATCATGAAATCCCTGTGATTTAGACAATAACTGTCAGTACGCATACAGACGGGAGGCCTCTACTGAGGACGCGCTATTGAAAATCTCCGAACTTGTATACAAAGCTATAGACGAAAACAGTCTATCATTACTCGTGCTGCTGGACCTCTCAAGAGCATTTGACAGTGTAAATCACGACATTTTGCTGCAAAAACTGCTACAACGGAACATCCAAACACCCTGGTTTAAAAGATATCTGAGGCATCGGTCATAGTCTGTCGTGTTAGTTGGAAAGATCATCGCTTCTCCTAGACCGGTAAATTTTGGCGTTCCACAAGAATTGATTCACTGATTCTTTTCCTTCTGTTTATCAACGACATAAACTGAGGAAACCCTCTCGACAACGCCAGAATGGCATTATATGCAGACGATGTTCAATTGTTGTTTGCTAGACCATCAAACGAATTAGAAAAGCTAAAGACGGATGCAGATGGACTTAAAGTTAATACAAGTAAACCACAGTGCATTATCCTGGGATTCAAAGCAAATACACGGAGAGTTCCCGAGAATTTTGAAGTTGATTATACGGGCGTTGTAAGCACTCATGACAACAAAGTCAAAAGTCTGGGAGTGTGGCTTGATCTCATTATGTCCTTATACATCATGTTGATAAGCTCGTTCCAAACTGAATGGTACTCTCATGTTTCTTAGTTGAATGAAGAAACAACTCGGCTTCAAGTTCAGACTTCTCGTAATCGATGCTCTGATTATTTCACATTAGAACTACTGCCCTACCATATGGGGAAAGTGCATGAAAACATTACTCTCAGACATTCAACGTGGCATAAGCTTCATCTCAAAAGTAGCTCACGATGAGAACTTTAGAAAGAGCGACAACGTGACACCAATTCCAAAAAAAAAATCGGATGACTGAACATCCAGGAACGACTAGAGCTGAGCAAAGCAATACGAGTTTTTAGAATTTAGAACCAGCTTTCCTGTTCAAACGGTGTTGTGTTGACAACTCGAAAAGCTGCCCATCATCGATCAACGAATGAAAATAACATAGGCACCGAGTTCAGAAGAACAGAGATTGGGGCCAAAGCTTTCACGATTTCAGGTCCAAAGAGTTTCAACAAGCATCCAGCTGACATTCAGAATTGCGCAACCGTTACGTCTTTCAAGCAGAAATGTACCACTCTATTGCTTGCCCGCTGGCATGCAGGGGCGGGCAGAGGCAAAAAAATTGATGACGATTAACACGGAGCTGGCAGCGTAAAATTATATTTTCCAGCTCACTCAGAGCATCAACACTATCACCCTGTTGATACGACTTTTTTTCATCCCCGATAGTGAAAGATACATAACCAGACAACCTTTGTCTCCCAACGTATCAGGCAGATAATCAACCAATTACGTCACAAAAACCTAATGTCTGATCCCAATGCTATGTGTCATCAGGATGGACCGCCTATTTATCATGTAATTTAAATATACCTAGCTATTACTCCGGTTTCTCGACATGTTTCGGAAAAGTTGACACTCATGTTCAGCTAAACGATAGATGTTGGCTACCGGTCACTCACAAGTTCACTCACTCGGTTACACGATGTGATGAACGCCATTAGGTCCTGACCCATCATCATATGTATTTTAAATTAGCGCGAACATCATCATATGTACTTTAAATGTGTATATCCATCCTCATATGGATCTTAAATGTTAGTATATCTATGTATAGACTTATAGCGGTACAATAATACCATTCCATCTGTACATGAGCTCCCCAACTAACATAGGCCCATCCACACACCAAGACCCTTTGACACTTACTTGGCGGATGATATGAATAATGACTGCCTACATGCAGTGATGGACTCTGTATTGTCACCTAATTCGACCTGATGGTCCCGCCTATCATTACACGATTGCGCAATGCGCAATCATTACTGATTGCGCATATTTATGCATTTTATTGCTCAATAGGCATTCTACGTGTATTTGTGCATATGTATGTACAGTTTATGCGTAATCTAGATATAGATGTTTCTCCGTGAGTAAGTATGCCTCTGTTACCGTGCCACAAAAATCATCAAACCGGTTTGTGTATGAACGCATACAAATGTAAATATATTTCTTTCGTGTTTGTTCGTAATGCCAGTGGTTCTCTAACTCACATATACACACCCATACCGTCAAACTCTTTGCTGCTCAATTAATTGGGCTGTGAGTTTGAACTATCGAATTACTACTAATTACTATGCAAAAGATTCCAATGTCAAATTGCAACACCGTATCTCATTAGGATCTGATGCTTACATATTGTTAACCACAAACCTACCTTGATAGCTCTTTCGTCGCGACTCGTTAGCTCAATGTTCCACTAACACACCACTCATGTACGAAGAATTCTTTGATTTTATGTTACAATAATGATACATTCCCTATGTTTTTTTGTCCGTGACTCTGTCTCGCATAGACCCACTCATACCGTAGCATTCTTTGCTACCAAATAAATTAGGCGCTGTACAGCTGAATTAGCAATTCTCACTCTAGCTAATTTGCATATAAATGGTCCCCTTGTCAAATCGCAACACCTTATGTTGACAGGATACAGTGCATATTTACTTTGTACAATAAAACTTACCCTTATAGCTCTCTCGTCATGACATGTTTAGGCAATAGTCGTGCTCGTTTATCTAGCTAGGATAATAAAATGGCTCCCTACCCCTCGCACACACCTCCAACTACTTAGTTACGAGTTTGGAGCTCGTAATTTTACGTATTTTAGATTTACTATGTATAAATTCATTGTTTCAAATTAAGAACATACCATCTGTGTATAAATAAACTTTTCTTTGTGAAATCCTGCCCTCACTGCAGCGGGAAGGTGAGCCGGCTCCAAATACCGTGAAGGCCTAGCCTAACAGCCACAGCAACTCACCGACTTGGTGCCAAGGTTTAGCACGGCACATTTCAGCTCTGCCATCCTCCCTCTGATGACAGTAACATTGGTAGGCGTGTTGTCACCAAACGCAGGCTTGATGTCGTTGTTCTGGAAGCTGGGCGGCGGAGTGAACATCGCCGCTAGCCCCGGCCCGGCGAGGGTGTCGGAGATCGAGGTCGTCGGTGCGGCTGTGAGATCCGTGGAGGACGGGTTAGTTGGGAGAGTGTGAACCCATTGGACTTGTGACATTGGTCTGTTGTACGAACTGCGGCGGGACTTGAAAAGGGCGAGCTTGGACATGGTGTAGCTTGTTTGGTCATCCAACTGTTGGGTCATGTGATGGAAGCCTGAAGAGGAAAGATAATATATTGGATACAAATT
>SDVV010039321.1:0-10642 GCA_016164225.1 Gammarus roeselii | reverse complement strand
GTAACGTGCGTCGTCTAACGTTGTAACGTGCGTTGTCTAACGTTGTAACGTGCGTCATCTAACGTTGTAACGTGCGATGTCTAACGTTGTAACGTGCGTCGTCTAACGTTGTAATGTACGTTGTCTAACGTTGTAACGTGCGTTGTCTAACGTTGTAACGTGCGTTGTCTAACGTTGTAACGTGCGTCGTATAACGTTGTAACGTGCGATGTCTAACGTTGTAACGTGCGTCGTCTAACGTTGTAACGTGCGTTGTCTAACGTGGTAACGTGCGTCGTCTAACGTTGTAACGTGCGTTGTCTAACGTTGTAACGTGCGTCATCTAACGTTGTAACGTGCGATGTCTAACGTTGTAACGTGCGTCGTCTAACGTTGTAATGTACGTTGTCTAACGTTGTAACGTGCGTTGTCTAACGTTGTAACGTGCGTTGTCTAACGTTGTAACGTGCGTCGTATAACGTTGTAACGTGCGATGTCTAACGTTGTAACGTGCGTCGTCTAACGTTGTAACGTGCGTTGTCTAACGTTGTAACGTGCGTCGTCTAACGTTGTAACGTGCGATGTCTAACGTTGTAACGTGTGTCGTCTAACGATGTAACGTGCAATGTCTAACGTTGTAACGGGCGTTGTCTAACGTTGTAACGTGCGTCGTCTAACGTTGTAACGTGCGTTGTCTAACGTTGTAACGTGTGTCGTCTAACGTTGTAACGTGCGTTGTCTAACGTTGTAATGCAGGTAACGAACAGCTGTTTTCTCACTTTTGCCTCCAATTTACACTGAAATATTCAGGGAACAGGATTCTCGTTACATCCGAGACGCAATCATGTACTTTATCTTTGAAGTTGTCTCACGGAAACATAAAGTAGATCATGTTATAAATCACTTCTAATAAAACCAGCCTCTCAGAAAGAGCAGGGAGAGATAAAGGGATTGCTCTGGGGGATTCGCCGTCAAAAGTAATTTTAAAAATAAACATGTACTTCATGTCCGTGAGGCTCCTGACTGCACTGCATCACAAAGTCCTCCCCCCACCGGGCCCCAGGAATGACATCAGAGGCAGATCTTACGTAAACCTGTCAGGCCAGAAGACAGACACACAACTGACGTAACCCGAATACTTCGATTCCAAGAATTACATCGGAGGCCCATCTCACGTAAAATTATGACGGCAGAATAGAGACATGCAACTGTCGTAACACGTATGATACGAGGCTAGAATTTTTATGTATAATTTTTAGTAGGCCATTTTAAAGTGAGCCGCAACTTTGAAATGATCACATTTGTATGCTACAACCCATGTTTGTTCAATTTGTTGTGATTGGATTATTTGTTTTGCAAACAACTTCGAAGGATTCCAGCGAGGCTTTCCCAAACTTTTATTCCGCATTGAAGCATCAGTCTGCCAACATCACTCTGCTTACATCACTCTGCTAACATCACTCTAATAGCATCACTCTGTTAACATCACTCTGTTAACATCACTCTGTTAACATCACTCTGCTAACATCACTCTGCTAACACCACTCTGCTAAAATCACACTGCTAACTTCGCTCTGCTAACTTCACTCTGCTAACTTCACTCTGCTAACATCACTCTTCTAACATCACTCTGCTTACAACGCTCTGCTAACATCACTTTGCTAACATCACTCTGCTAACATCACTCTGCCAACATCACTCTGCAAACACCACTCTGCTAACATCAATATGCTAACTTCACTCTGCTAATTTCACTCTGCCAACATCACTCTGCTAACTTCCCTCTGCTAGCTTCACTCTGCTAACATCACTCTGCTAAAATCACTCTACTAACATCACTCTGCTAACATCACTCTGCTAACATCACTCTTCTAACATCACTCTGTTAACTTCACTCTGCTAACATCACTCTAATAACATCACTCTGCCCACATCACTCTGCTAACATCGCTCTGCCAACTTCACTCTACTAACTTCACTCTGCTAACATCACTCTAATAACATCACTCTGCCAACATCACTCTGCTAACATCACTCTGCTAACTTCACTCTGTTAACTTCACTCTAATAACATCACTCTGCCAACATCACTCTGCTAACATCACTCTGCTAACTTCACTCTGCTAACTTCACTCTGCTAACATCACTGTGCTAAAATCACTATACTAACATCACTCTGCTAACATCACTCTGCTAACATCACTCTGCTAACATCACTCTGTTAAATTCCCTCTGCTAACATCACTCAAATGACATCACTCTGCTAACATCACTCTGCTAACTTCACTCTGCTAACTTCACTCTGCTAACTTCACTCTGCTAACATCGCTCAAATAACATCACTCTGCCAACATCACTCTGCTAACTTCACTCTACTAACTTCACCCTGCTAACTTCACACTACTAACATCACTCTGCTAACATCACTCTGCTAACATCACTCTGCCATTTATAATTTGCTAACATCACTCTGCTAATATCACTATGCTAACATCAGTCGGCTAACTTCACTCTGCTAACTTCACTCCGTTAACATCACTCTGATAACATCACTCTGCTAACATCACCCTGCTAACATCACCCTACTAACTTCATGCTGCTATTTTCACACTGCTAACATCACTCTGCTAACATCACTCTGCTTACATCGCTCTGCTAACATCACTGCTAACATCACTATGATAACATCACTCTGCTAACATCATTATGCTAATATCACTCTGCTACATCACTCTGCTAACTTTACTCTGCTATTATCCCTCTGCTAGCTTCACTCTGCTAGCTTCACTCTGCTAACACCACTCTGCTAACATCACTCTGCTAACATCACTCTGTTAACATCACTCTGTTAACAACACTCTGCCAACATCACTCTGCTAACATCACTCTGCTAACATCACTCTGGTAGCATCACTCTGCTTACATCACTCTGCTAACACCACTCTGCTAACATCACTCTGCTAACATCACTCTGTTAACATCACTCTGTTAACAACACTCTGCTAACATCACTCTGCTAACATCACTCTGCTAACATCACTCTGGTAGCATCACTCTGCTTACATCACTCTGCTAACATCACTCTGCTAACATCATTCTGGTAGCATCACTCTGCTTACATCACTCTGCTAACAAGATACAATGTAGTAGTAGGCAAATGAATAGCATTAGGGAATAATAGTGGATCGAATAATGAAACAGTGCAGAATTAGACAAATCAGAATTGCTGTGCAATTTTTTAGACATTCAGGGTAGGGTGTCTTGTTTACAGGGTAGGGTGTCTTGTTTACAGGGTAGGGGGTCATGTTTACAGAGTAGGGTGTCAGAAATACAGGGTAGTGTATCAGATAAGCAGGTTAGTGTATCAGATAAGCAGAGTAGGGTGTCAGACAAGCAGGGTAGGGTGTAATAAATGAAGGGTAGGGTGTCAGACAAGCAGGGTAGGGTGTCAGAAATACTGGGTAGGTTGACTGAGAATAACATTTTTCCGTAGAGTGTTGGAAAATGACGACAAATGAGGGAAAATTTAACACCCTCTGCTGCAACTGTTCCGTTGACCATCCTCTTTAAATCACTCAAAAGTTCGGCCCTCAATCACATCATGCACTCCTCTTCTGAACCAGTTATCAAGTTGACTTAGGGTAAGCTGTGCGCAGGCCACAGATGATCGGTACCTCGGCTAATCGCTTTTCACTGATATTTCAACGACAATCAAATCGGACCCTTTTTAGAAGAGTGGCCTGGAGCGCCATCTTGCTGATGATGCTGCCCACGAAAGGAATGACCTGGAGCGCTATCTTGCTGATGATGCTGCCGACGAGTGGAGTGGCAAGGAGCGCCATCTTGCTGATGATGCTGCCGACGAGAGAAGTGACCTGGAGGGCCGTACTTGCTGATGATGCTGCTCACGAGAGGAATGACAGGGAGCACCATCTTGCTGATGATGCTGCCGACGAGTGGAGTGGCAAGGAGCGCCATCTTGCTGATGATGCTGCTGACGAGAAGAGTGGCCTGGAGCGCCATCTTGCCGATGATGCTGCCGACGAGAGGAGTGGCCTAGAGCGCCATCTTGCTGATGATGCTGCCAATGAGTGGGGTGGCAAGGAACGCCATCTTGCTGATGATGCTGCCGACGAGAGAAGTGACCTGGAGTGTCCTCTTTCTGATGATGCTGCTGACAAGAAAAATCAAAATTTCACGGGCATTGTTAGTTATGATTTTCCTCACTAGTCTTCTTGCATATCTTTTTTTGCTACATCACAATGCGTTTATTGTGCCTTAAATTTGTGTCATTCTGCGAGGTTCACTCTCAACATCCTTAGAAGGCTGCCTTCCTTGTCTCTTCCGTATCACCAGTGCTGAAATTTATTCCCAACAAAATACGGCATCATAGAATAGGTGTTCGTTCAAACGATCCTCAAAATAAGCAAGGAATTTTATCACCGATTAAAGTTTCACAACAGCTTCCTGTGAAATACAACCGTCATAATCTTTGTAGTTTACTGATCTGATACAACCGTCTATTTGAATACAACCTTTCTCATCAAATACAACCGTCCTTATCAAATACAGCTGTCCACATCCTTGTAATTTTCTCAGCGGATACATCCGTCTCATCAAATACAACCGTCCTAATCAAATATAACCGTTTTCATCAAATGCAACCGTCCTTATCAAATACAATCGTCCTTATCAAATACAATCGTCCTTATCAAAAACAGCCGTCCTCATCTATGTGGTTTATTTGTGTTTCAATAAAATTGCGATAATGTGAATGGGTGGCGGACCATCAAATACGAATATCCGAATTTTAAAATTTGCATCCTAATTTAAAAATTTGCAATAATAGTAGCAGAATTTTCCGACGAACTTCCCAGCGTTTTCTAACAAGTTCCACTTCGAATACTGCTTCACAAATCATAAGAAAAAATAGTTTAATCGCTTGAGACCGTGTCATCAATAAATTCCCATGCTGGCGTATTTACAGGCATCCAACATCCATTCTTAGGTCCCCAATATTCATAGTCACGTTGATCCCATGATGAGATGGGGCTTTATTTTCCGCACCAGCTCTCTCCATCGGCCTGGGAGTGGCCATTAGATGTGGGTTTGTTGCAGGCCTCTCGCGGTGTCATCAGCGGCCGAAGACTCATTAAGGGCGCAAATTGCACCCCAGGAAGGGCGCTCCTTGGAGAGGCTCGTTGGCGGGTTGCTGGCGTCAAGGGATGGCTATGTACACGTAGACACGGCTGATAAGTTGAAACATTATTTGCATGTTTATTGATTATTAAAGCTAATTTCCTAGCCTTTTCCCTGAATAAACTTAGAAGCGAGCTACAGTCGGTCTACGAGATATAATCATCGTGGCTATGCGGCTACTTCCTTGCCATCCAAGCTGCAGCGCAATGATATCAGTGCCAGCTGGCACAGTGGTTGTGCGTCCTAGCACAGTGGGTGACTAGTGGTTTATCTCTGCTGTCAGTGACAGCAAAACACGTCATTACAGCCTCTCCGCCAGATGGTGGGGTAGCTGACAGAATCTGAAGATTTTCCGTCAGATAAAGTCCTGGTCTGGAGTGTGCCGGCCAAACCTACATTTGTGTGGCAGACGCTTGCTTGTTTACAAGTTTACAAGTGTTTATAAGTATGAGAAGATAACAACAGGACTTTTGGTCCAAACTAGATTGCCTTTTGATAGCAAGAGGATAAGTTATGAAGTAGAACATCTATGAGCGCTTACTTTTTCATTTCTGTCATGAAAACATCAAGAAAAGGAACGGTTTAGCTTGAGTCGTAAGTGGCATCACAAACCGGTGACTGTATGGTTGTCCTGTTTACCTGCTAGCGCTTTGTGAATTCTTCAAGCACTTATACATGTTTTAATCTATCTTACTAGTGGATGAAACTCATAATAATAATAATAATAATAATAATAATAATAATAACAATAATAAAAGCTTTATAAACAACCAACATGAGCATAGTATTACAATTGAGACATCTTATTTTAGGGTTACAGTGAGAACAAAGTTATAAAATGACCGCACAAAACTAAGAATAAGTTTCGGCATACAACTCTATCCTGCCGATGTGTATATTAATTTTCTCCATCGCCATAACAATGACGAGGCCTCGAGCGCATCACCAGAGCAGATTGCAACGAGGATGTCATTTGAGGAGCTCATAACTCGAGTCCCAGGGCTGTGAGCCGCTTTACGGAACAGTGCCTTCATGAGATCTGACTGTAGTTCAGCACAAATCCTGCTCGCTGACGTCGAGCGAGGGACCTGCATCAGCCGTCTAAATGTGTCATTATAACTCACCGTCAATTTCCTCACGCTATATTGAAAGTATTTTCTCCACAGTGCATTACAATAAATCGGGTAATAATATGATTTGAAAAGCTGGATTTCAGCTTCCCTTGGTGCAAACGAGGATTATTGTATCAGCATGTTACCAACTGCATTTTGCCGCCTTGTTTGCTTTGCAACATCCTAATCATCAGTGCAATCTGCTGTGATGATGTGCCCTAGATGTTGAAATTTATTCACATAATCCAGTGCAACACCGCCTAGTTTTATCCTAGTCGATAGGTAGTAACTAGGACCCTTTTGTCTAACTAGCATACATACCGTTTTTGCAGTGTCATATACAATATCATGAGGTTCAGCTAAATTATTACAGATATCAAGAAGCTTTTGCAATTCTGAGACAGTCGGTTCTAACAACACCATATCATCTGCATAACTAAGACTAACACAGCACTTGGCGACATGACCCAATTGGTTTTCTCTACTTAGAAGGTTTTTCAGCTCATCAGTGTACACGTTATACAAGAGCGGCGATAGCTGACCTCCCTGCCTAATTCGGTCCACTTGACGAACTTTATAGTTCATAAGCCAGGCCGCATTTGCGCCACAGACGTCAACATGAAAACATTTGCCCGGAGCTGTAATGACAGTGAAAGAATATTTAACCTCCGGTGTCGTGGCCTGATCGGGTTAGGATTGGGCAGTAACCGGCAGCAGGTCAATGTATGAAGGACGCATTCCCTCATAGACAGGGTATGATATAAGCCTTTTTTGATAGACGAGGCACCATAAACACACACCCTGATTGGCAGGGTATGATATAATCATGCCTTGATAGACGAGGCACCATAGACACACACCCTGATTGACAGGGTATGATATAATCATGCCTTGATAGACGAGGCACCATAGACACACACCCTGATCGACAGGGTGTGATATAATCATGCCTTGATAGACAAGGCACCATAGACACACACCCTGATTGACAGCGTATGATATAATCGTGTCTTGATAGACGAGGCACCATAGACACACACCCTGATTGACAATGTATGATATAATCATGCTTTGATAGACGAGACACCATAGACACACACCCTGATTGACAGGGTATGATATAATCACGCCTTGATAGACGAGGCACCATAGACAAACACCCTGATTGACAGGGTATGATATAATCATGCCTTGATAGACGAGGCACCATAGACACACACCCTGATTGACAGGGTATGATATAATCATGCCTTGATAGACGGGGCACCATAGACACACACCCTGATTGACAGGGTATGATATAATCATGCCTTGATAGACGAGGCACCATAGACACACACCCTGATTGACAGGGTATGATATAATCATGCCTTGATAGACGAGGCACCATAGACACACACCCTGATTGACAGGGTATGATATAATCATACCTTGATAGACGAGGCACCTTAGACACACACCCTGATTGACAGGGTGTGATATAATCATGCCTTGATAGACGAGGCACCTTAGACACACACCCTGATTGACAGGGCATGATATAATCATGCCTTGATAGACGGGGCATCTTAGACACACACCCTGATTGACAGGGTATGATATAATCATGCCTTGATAGACGGGGCACCTTAGACACACACTCTGATTGACAGGGTATGATATAATCATGCCTTGATAGACGGGGCACCTTAGACACACACCCTGATTGCCAGGGTATGATATGAGCATACCATGATAGACGGGGAACCATATACATACACCCTGATTGACAGGGTATGATATGAGCATACCATGATAGACGGGGAACCATATACACGCACCGTGATAGACAGGGTATGATATGAGCATACAATGATAGACGGGGAACCATATACATACACCTTGATTGACAGGGTATAATATGAGCATACCATGATAGACGGGAAACGACAGGGATCCAAAGCAAATACACGGATAGTTCACGAGAATTTTGAAGTTGATTGTATCGGCGTAAAAATTCATCTTGACAACAAAGTCAAAAGTTTGGGAGTGTGGCTTGATCCCAATATGACATTTAGACATCATGTTGATAAGCTCTGTTCCAAGCTGAATGGTACACTAATGTGTCTCAGTTGAACAAAGAAACAACTCGACTTCACGTCCAGACTTCTCGTAATCAATGCTCTGATTTTTTCACATTTAAACTTCAGCCTTACCATATGGGAAAAGTGCACGAAAACATACTCTCAGACATTCAACGCAGCATAAACTTCACCGCAAAAGTAGCTCACGGTAGGAACTTTAGAAAGAGCGATCACGTGACAACAATTCTAAATAAACTCAGGTGACTGAACATCCAGGAACGACTAGAGCTGAGCGAAGCAATACGAGTTTTTAAAATTCAGAACAAGCTCTCCTGTTCAAACGGTGTTGTGTTGACAACTCGAAAAGCGGCCCATCAACGATCAACACGGAATGAAAATAACATTGACTCCGAGTTCAGACAAACAGAGATTGGGGCCAAAGCTTCCACTATTTCAGGTCCAAAGACTTGCAACAAGCTACCAGCTGACACTCGGAACTGCGCAACCGTATCTGCTTCCAAGCAGAAATGTACCACTCTACTGCTTGCCCTCAGGCAGGGGCAGGCTGAGTCAAACAATTGATGACGATAAACACGGAACTGGTAACGTAACACTATATTTTCCAGCTCGCTCAGAGCATCAACTCTGTTTCATCCCCGATAGCAATAGACACAATGAGATTCATTATCACTTCTTTCGTATTTCCGCAAAAGCGTGTAATTTAACGTCACGAATAGAGACAAGAATCTCCTCGCAAAGCGTTGCTTTAAATATGCTCTGCTCGGATCACACATGCAGGTATGACAGAACCGTTAAATGCATGTACGGCAAAACCCTCGAACTCACACCCACACATAACCAGACAACCTTTGCCTCCCAACGTATCAGGCAGATAATCAACCAATTACGTCATCAAAACATAATGTCTGATCGCAATGCTATGTGTCATCAGGATGGACCGCCTATTTATCATGTAATTTAAATATACTTGGCTATTTCTCAGGCTTCTCTCCATGCTTCGGAAAAGGTGGTACTCGTGCTCAGCTAAAGGTCAGATGCTCGCTACCGGTCACTCACAAGTTCACTCACTCGGTTACACGATGTGATGAACGCCATAAGGCCCTGACCCATCATCATATGTATTTTTAATTTATTTTAAATTTGCTCACCCATCATCAGATGTACTTCAAATTTGTAGATCCATCCTCATATGCCTCTTAAATGTGTGTATATCTATGTATAGACTTATGGCGGTACAACAATACCATCCATCTGTATATGAGCTCCCCAACTCGCATAGGCCCGTCCACACACCAAGACCCTTTGACACTTGTACTGGGCGGATGATATGAATAAAGACTGCCTACACGCAGTGATGGACTCTGTGTTGTCACCTAATCCGACCTGATGGTCCCGCCTCTCAATACACGCACTCTAGACTAATTGCACATATTTATTTATTCGTGGTGACACGTTAGGGAGCTCAATGTTCCACAAGAATAACACACAACTCGTGTACGAAGAAACCTTTTTTAAGTTGATCATATATTATAATATTGATACTTTGTCTGTTTTTTTTTGTCAGTGACTCACTGTCTCGCATAGGCCCACTCATACCGTCGCATTCTTTGCTACCCAATAAAATAGGCTGTGCTGATGAATTAGCAATTGTCACTCTAACTAATTGTCATATAAATGATCCCCTTGTAGAATCGCAACACCTTATATCAAGAGGATACAGTGCATATCTACTGTGTACATTTATACTTACCCTTATAGCTCTCTTGTCATGACATGTTTAGGCAATAGCTGTGTTCGTATGTCTAGCTAGGATAGTAAAATTGCTCCCTTTCGCTTGTACACAGCACCAACTACTTAGCTACAAGTTCTAAGCTTGTCATTTTACCTATTTTAGATTTACTATGCATACATTTTTTGCTTCAAACGAAGAACATACCATCTGAGTACGAAACATGTTTTATTTTATTTTTATTTATTTATATACACACCCTGATTGACAGGGTATGATATGAGCACACCTTGATAGATGGGGCACCATAGACACACACCCTGATTGACAGGGTATGATATGAGCATACCTTGATAGATGGGGCACCATTGACACACACCATGATTGACAGGGTATGATATGAGCATACCTTGATAGATGGGGCACCATAGACACACACCCTGATTGACAGGGTATGATATGAGCATACCTTGATAGATGGGGCACCATAGACACACACCCTGATTGACAGGGTATGATATGAGCATACCTTGATAGAT
>SDVV010039318.1:0-10643 GCA_016164225.1 Gammarus roeselii | reverse complement strand
GAGCTACAATGTAATTATAAACAGCATAGAATTACAGTGGAGATATGAGCAGCATAGAGCTAGAGTGTAGACATAAGCAGCATAGAGATACAGTGTAGATATAAGCAGCATAGAGCTACAGCGTAGATATAAGCAGCATAGAGAAACAATGTAGATAAAAGCAGCATAGAGCTACAGTGTAGGTATAAGCAGCATAGAGAATCAGTGAAGATATAAGCAGCACAGAGTTACAGTGTAGATATAAGCAGCATAATGCTACAGTGTAGATATAAGCAGCATAGAGCTACAATGTAATTATAAACAGCATAGAATTACAGTGGAGATATGAGCAGCATAGAGCTAGAGTGTAGACATGAGCAGCATAGAGCTACAGTGTAAATATAAGCAGCATAGAGCTACAGTGTAGATATAAGCAGCATAGAGCTACAGTTTAGATATAAGCAGCATAGAGCTATTTGTAGATATAAGCAGCATAGAGCTACAATGTAGATATAAGCAGCATAGAGCTACAGTGTAAAATTAAGCAGCATAGAGCTACATTGTAGATATAAGCAGCATAGAGTTACTGTGTAGATATAAGCAGCATAGAGCTACAGTGTAGATATAAGCAGCATAGAGTTACAGTGAAAATGTAATCAGCATAGAGCTACATTGTACATATAAGCAATATAGAGCTACAGTGTAGATATAAGCAGCATAAAGCTACAGTGTAGATATAAGCAGCATGGAGCTACAGTGTAGATATAAGCAGCATAGAGCTACAGTGTAGATATGAGCAGCATAGAGTTACAGTGTATATATAAGCAGCATAGATCTACGGTGCAGATATAAGCAGCATGGAGCAACAGTGAAGAAATAAGCAGCATAGAGGTACAGTGTAGATATAAGCAGCATCGAGATATAGTGTAGATACAAGCAGCATAGAGATACAGTGTAGATACAAGCAGCTTAGAGCTGCAGTGTAGATATAAGCAGCATATGGCTACAGTGTAGATATACGCATCATAGAGCTACAGTGTAGATATAAGCAGCATAGAATTACTGTGTAGATATAAGCAGCATAAAAGTACAGTGTAGATATAAGCAGAATAGAGCTACAGTGTACATATAAGCAGAATAGAGCAACAGTGTAGACATAAGCAGCATAGAGTTACAGTGTAGATGAAAGCAGCATAGAGCTACAGGGTAAATATAAGCAGCATAGAGCTACAGTGTAGATATAAGCAGCATAGAGCTACAGTGTAGATATAAGCAGCATAGAGGTACAGTGTAGATATAAGCAGCATAGAGATACAGTGAAGATATAAGCAACATAGAGCTACAGTGTAGATATAAGCAGCATAGAGCAATATTGTAGATATAAGCAGCATAGAGCTACACTGTAGATATAAGCAGCATAGAGCTACAATTTAGATATAAGCAGCATAGAGCTACAGTGTAGATATAAGCAGCATAGAGCTATAGTGTAGATATAAGCAGCATAGAGTTACAGTGTAGATATAAGCAGCATAGAGTAACAGTGCTAATAAAAGCAGAATAGAGTTACAGTGTAGATATAATTTAAGAGTTACAGTGTGGATATAAGCTGCATAGAGTTACAGTGTAGATATAAGCAGCAAAAAGTTACAGAGTAGATATTATCAGCATAGAGTTACGGTGTAGATATGAGAAGCGTTGAGGCACAATGTAGATATCAACAACATAGAGTTACGGTGTAGATTGGGCAGCTTAGAGTTACAGTTTAAATATAAACAGCATAGAGTCACAGTGCTTGTATAAGCAACATAGAGTTACAGTGTAGACATAACTTTAGAGTGACAGTGTTGATTTACACAGCATAGAGTTACATTGCAGATAGAAGCAGCAAATAGTTAGTGTAGATACAAACAGCATAAAGTTACAGTGTAGATATAAGCAGCATTGAGTTACAGTGCAGACATAAGCAGCATAGAGTTACAGTGTAGATATAAGCAACATAGAGTTACAGTGTAGATATATGCAGCATAGAGTTACGGTGTATATTCAATTAGCATAGAGTTGAATGGTAGAAATAACCAGCATAGAGTTGCAGTGTAGACAATAGCAGCATAGAGTTACAGCGTAGATATAAGCAGCATAGAGTTACAGTGGAGATATTATCAGCATATAGTTACAGTGTAGATATAAGCAGCATAGAGTTACAGTGTAGATATAGGCAGCATAGAGCTACAGTGTATGTAGATTGAAACAGCATAGAGTTACCGTGTAGATATAAGCAGCATAGAATTACAGTGTAGATATAGGCAGCATAGAGCTACAGTGTGAGTAGATTGAAACAGAATAGAGTTACAGTGTAGATATAAGCAGAATATAATTACAGTGCAGATATACGCAGCATAGAGTTACAGTGTAGATATAAGAAGCATAGATTTAAAGAGTAGATAAAAGCAGCATAGAGCTCCAATGTAGATATGGGCAGCAAAGAATTCCAGTGTAGATATAAGCAGCATAGAGTTTCAATGTAGATATAAGCAGCATAGAGCTACAGTATAGATATAAGCAGCATAGAGCTACAGTGTAGATATAAGCATCATAGAGTTACAGTGTAGATATAAGCAGCATAGAGCTACAGTGTAGATATAAGCAGCATAGAGCTATAGTGTAGATATAAGCAGCATAGAGCTACAGTGTAGATACAAGAGACATAGAGTTACAGTGTAGTTATAAGCAGAATAGATCTAGAGAAGGGAAATGAGCAGCATAGAGCAACAATGTAGAAATAAGCAGCACAGAATTACAGTGTAGATATGAGCAGCATAGAGCTACAGTGCAGATATAAGCAACATAGACGTACAGTGTAGATATAAGCAGCATAGAGCTACATTGTAGATATAAGCAGCATAGAGCTACAGTGTAGATATGAGCAGAATTGAACTACAGTGTAGATATAAGCAGCATAGAGCTACAGTGTAGATATAAGCAGCATAGAGCTATAGTGTAGATATAAGCAGCATAGAGTTACAGAGTAGATATAATCAGCAAAGAGTAGTAGTGCTAATAAAAGCAGAATAGAGTTACAGTGTAGGTATAACATAAGAGTTACAGTGTAGATATAAGCAGCATTCAGTTACAGTGTAGATATATGAGCAGCAGAGAGTTACAATGTAGATATAAGCAGCAAAGAGTTACAGTGCTGATGTAAACAGCATAGAGTTACGGTGTAGATATAAGCAGCATAGAGTTACAGTGTAGATATAAGCAGCATAAAGTTACACAGTAGATATTAGCAGCATAGAGTTACGGTGTAGATATAGGCAGCATAGAGTTACAGTTCAGATATGAACAGCCTAGAGTCACAGTGCTTGTATAAGCAGCATAGAGTTACAGTGTTGACATAACTTTAGAGTGACAGTGTTGATATAAACAGCATAGAGTTACATTGTAGATATAAGCAGCTTATAGTTACAGTGTAGATACAAAGAGCATAAAGTTACAGTGTAGATATAAGAAGCATTGAGTTACAGTATAGATATAAGCAGCATAGAGTTATAGCGTAGATATGAGCAGCATAGAGTTACAGTGTAGATACAAGCAGCATTGAGCAATAGTGTAAATATTAGCCGTATAGAACTACAGTGCAGATATAAGCAGTTAATAGCAACAGTGTAGATGTAATCAGCATAGAACTAAAGTGCAGATACAAGCAGCACAGAGTTACAGTGTAGATATAAGCAGCATAGAACTACCGTGTAGATATAAGCAGCATAGAGCTATAGTGTAGATATGAGCAGCATAGAGCTACAGTGTAGATATAAGCAGCATAGAGTCACAGTATAGATATAATCAGCATAGAGCTACAGTGTAGAAATAAGCAGCATAGAGCTACAGTGTAGATATAAGCAGCATGGAGCTACATTGTAGATATGGGCAGCATAAAGCTACAGTGTAGATATAAGCAGCATAAAGTTACAGTGTAGATACAAGCAGCACAGAGCTACAGTGTAGATATAAGCAGCATATAGTTACAGTGTAGATATAAGCAGCATAAAGCTACATTATACATATAATTAGCATAGAGCTACAGTGTAGATATAAGCAGCATAAAGCTTCAGTATAGATATAAGACGCATGAAACTTCAGTGTAGTTATAATCAACATAGAGTTACAGTGTAGATATAAGCAGCATATAGCTACAGTGTAGATATAAGCAGCTAAGAGCTACAGTGTAGATAAAAACAGCATAGAGCTACAGTGTAGATATAAGCAGCATAGAATTACTGTGTAGATATAATCAGCATAGAGCTACAGTGCTGATGTAAACAGCATAGAGTTACGGTGTAGATATAAGCAGCATAGAGTCACAGTGTAGATATAAGCAGCATAAAGTTACACAGTAGATATTAGCAGCATAGAGTTACGGTGTAGATATAGGCAGCATAGAGTTACAGTTTAGATATAAACAGCATAGAGTCACAGTGCTTATATAAGCAGCATAGAGTTACAGTGTTGACATAACTTTAGAGTAACAGTGTTGATATAAACAGCATAGAGTTACATTGTAGATATAAGCAGCATATAGTTACAGTGTAGATACAAACAACAAAAAGTTACAGTGTAGATATAAGCATCATTGAGTTATAGTATAGATATAAGCAGCATAGAGTTATAGTGTAGATATAAGCAGCATAGAGTTACAGTGTAGTTATAAGCAGCATAGAGTTACAGTGTTTATTTGAGTAGCATAGAGTTATATGGTAGATATAACCAGCATAGAGTTACAGCGTATATATAAGCAGCATAGAGTTACAGTGGAGATATTATCAGCATAGAGTTACTGTGTGGATCTAAGCAGCCTAGAGTTACAGTGTAGATATTGGCAGCATGGAGCTACAGTGTGTGTAGAGTGAAACAGCATAGAGTTACAGTGTAGATATAAACAGCATATAGTTACATTGTAGGTATAAAAGCATAAAAATGCAGTGTAGTTATGAGCAGCAGTGTATAATAAGCAGCATAGAATTACAGTGTAGTTATAAGCAGCAAAGAGTTTTTGTGTAGTGAAGCAGAATAGAGTAGCAGTGAAGATATAAGCAGCATATAATAACAGTGCAGATATACGCAGCATAGAGTTACAGTGTAGATATAAACAGCATAGAGCTACATTTTAGATATAAGCAGCATAGAGTTACAGTGTAGATATAAGCAGCATAGAGTTGCAGTGTATATATAAGCAGAATAGAGCTACAGTAGATATACGCAGTATAGAATTACAGTGTGTATATAAGCAGCATAGAGTTACAGTGTAGATATAAGCAGCATATATTTACAGAGTAGATATAAGCAGCTTGAAGCTACAGTGTAGATATAAGCAGTATAGAGCTTCAGTGTAGATACAAGCAGCATAGAGCTACAGTGTAGATATAAACAGCATAGAGCTACAGTGTAGACATAAGAAGCATTGAGCTACAATGTAGATATAAGCAGCATAGAGTTACAAAGTAGACATAGGCAGCATAGACGTACAAAGTATGTATAAGTAGCATAGAGTTATATGGTAAATATATCCAGCATAGAGTTACAGCGTAGATATATGCAACATAGAGTTACAGTGGAGATATTATCAGCATAGAGTTATGATGTGGATATAAGCAGCATAGAGTTACAGTGTAGATATGGGCAGCATAGAGCTACAGTGTGTGTAGATTGAAACAGCATAGAGTTACAGTGTAGATATAAGCAGCATAGAGTAACAGTGCAGGTATAAGTAGCAGAGAGTTACAGTGTAGATATAGGCAGCAGTGTACATATAATCAGCATAGAATTACAGTGTAGTTATAAGCAGCAAAGAGTTTTTGTGTAGATAAAAGCAGCATAGAGTTACAGTGTAGATATAAGCATCATATAATTACAGTGCAGATATACGCAGCATAGAGTTACAGTGTAGATATAAACAGCATAGAGCTACAGTGTAGATATAAGCAACATAGAATTACAGTGTAGATATAAGTAGCATAGAGTTACAGTGTAGATATAAGCAGCATAGAGTTCCAGTGTAGATATAAGCAGAATAGAGCTACAGTAGATATACGCAGCATAGAATTACAGTGTGTATATAAGCAGCATAGAGTTACAGTGTCGATATTAGCAGCATAGATTTACAGAGTAGATAAAAGCAGCATAGAGCTACAATGTAGATATGGGCAGTATAGAGTTCCAGTGTAGATATAGGCAGCATAGAGCTTCAATGTAGATATAAGCAGCATAGAGCTACAATGTAGATATGAACAGCATAGAGCTACAGTGTAGATATAAGCAGCATAGAGTTACAGTGTAGATATAAGCAGCATAGAGCTACAGTGTTGATAAGAGCAGCATAAAGCTACAGTGTAGATATAAGTAGCATAGAGCAACAGTGTAAATATAATCAGCTATGAGCAACAGTGTAGATATAAGCAGCACAGAGTTACAGTGCAGATATGAGCAGAACAGAGTTACAGTGTAGATATAAGCAGCATAGAGCTACAGTGTAGATATAAGCAGCATAGAGCAACAGTGTAGATATAAGCAGCATAGAGCTACAGTGTAGATATAAGCAGCATAAAGCTAGAGTGTAGATATAAGCAGCATAGAGCTACAGTTTAGTTATAAGCAACATTGAGTTACCGTGTAGATATTAGCTGCATAAAGCCACAGTGTAGATATAAGAGACATGGAGTTACAGTGTAGATATAAGCAGAATAGATCTATAGTGTGGATATGAGCAGCATAGAGCAACAATGTAGAAATAAGCAGCATAGAATTACAGTGTAGATATAAGCAGCATAGAGCTACAGTGTAGATATATGCAGCATAGAGTTACAGTCTATATATAAGCAGCCTAGATCTGCAGTGTAGATATAAGCAGCATAGAGCAACAGTGTAGATATAAGCAGCAAAGAGGTACAGTGTAGATATAAGCAGCATAGAGCTACAGTGTAGATATAAGCAGCATAGAGCTACAGTGTAGATATAAGCAGCATAGAGGTACAGTGTAGATATAAGCACCATAGAGATACAGTGTAGATATAAGCAACAGAAAGCTTCAGTGTAGATATACGCCGCATAGAAATATATTGTAGATATAAGCAGCATAGAGCTACACTGTAGATATAAGCAGCATAGAGCTACAATGTAGATATAAGCAGCATAGAGCTACAGTGTAGATATAAGCAGGATGGAATTACAGTGTAGATATAAGCAACATAGAGTTACAGTGTAGATATATGCAGCATAGAGTTACGGTGTATATTCAATAAGCATAGAGTTGAATGGTAGATATAACCAGCATAGAGTTACAGTGTAGATATAAGCAGCAGAGAGCTACAGTGTAGATATAAGCAGCATAGAGCTAAAGTGTAGATATAAGCAGCTTAGATCTACAGTGTAGACATAAGCAGCATAGAGCTAC
The DNA here is from genome assembly GCA_016164225.1 of Gammarus roeselii. Lineage (NCBI taxonomy): Eukaryota > Metazoa > Arthropoda > Malacostraca > Amphipoda > Gammaridae > Gammarus > Gammarus roeselii. Next base: position 3,217 of record SDVV010039318.1, on the reverse strand, counting down.
ATTGTAGATATAAGCAGCATAGAGCTATATTATTCATATAAGTAGCGTAGAGCAACAGTAGATATAAGCAGCTTAGAGCAACAGTGTGGATATAAGCAGCATAGAACTTCAGTTCAGATATAAGCAGCACAGAGTCACAGTGTAGATATAAGCAGTATAGAGCTACAGTGTAGATATAAGCAGCATAGAGCTACAGTGTAAATATAAGCAGCATAGAGCTACAGTGTAAATATAAGCAGCCTAGATGTATAGTGTAGATATAATCAGCATAGAGCTACAGTGTAGATACAAGCAGCCTAGAGCTGCAATGTAGATATGAGCAGCATTGAGCTACAGTGTAGATATAAGCAGCATAGAGCTACAGTGTAGATGAAAGCAGCATAGAGATACAGTGTAGATATAAGCAGCATAGAGCTACAGTGTAGAAAAAAGCAGCATAGAGCTACAGTGTAGATATAGGCAGCATAGAGCTACAGTGTAGACATAAGCAGCATAGAGCTATAGTGTAGATATAAGCAGCATAGAGTTACAGTGTAGATATAAACAGCATAGAGCTACAGTGTAGATTTAAGCAGCATAGAGCAACAGTGTAAATATAAGCAGCATAGAGCTACAGTGCAGATAAAAGTAGCATCGAGTTACAGTGTAGATATTAGCAGCATAGAGCTACGGTGTAGATGTAAGCAGCATAGAGCTACAGTGAAGATATAGCAGCATAGAGCTACAGTGTAGATATAAGCAGCATAGAGAATCAGTGCAGATATAAGCAGCACAGACTTACAGTGTAAATATAAGCCGCATAAAAATACAGTAAATATAAGCAGCATAGTGCTGCAGTGTAGATATAAGCAGCATAGAGCTACAGTGTAGATGTAAGCAGCATAGAGTAAGAGTGCTAATGAAAGCAGAATAAAATTACAGTGTAGATATAACTTAAGAGTTACAGTAGATATAAGCAGCATTAAGTTACAGTGTAGATATATAAGCAGCATAGAGCTACAGTGTAAATATAAGCAGCAGTGAGCTACTGTGTAGATAAGAGCAGCATAGAGCTACAGTGTAGATATAAGCAGCATAGAGCTACAGTGTTGATATAAGCAGCATAGAGCTACAGTGTAGATATAGGAGACATAGAGTTACAGTGTAGATATAAGCAGAATAGATCTAAAGTGTGGATATGGGCAGCATAGAGCAACAATGTAGAAATAAGCAGCATAGAATTACAGTGTAGATATAAGCAGCATAGAGCTACAGTGTAGATATTAGCAGCATTGAGCTACAGTGTGGATATAAGCAGCATAGAGCTGCAGTGTAGATATAAGCAGCATAGATCTACAGTGTAGATATAAGCAACATAGAGCTACAGTGTAGATATAAGCAGCATAGAGTAAGAGTGCTAATGAAAGCAGAATAGAATTACAGTGTAGATATAACTTAAGAGTTACAGTGTAGATATAAGCAGCATAAAGTTACAGTGTAGATATATAAGCAGCAGAGAGTTTCTGTGTAGATATAAGCAGCATATAGTTACAGTGTAGATATAAGCAGCATAGAGCTACAGTGTAGATATAAGCAGCATAGAGTTACGGTGTAGATATGAGCAGCATAGAGGTACAATGTAGATATTAGCATCATAGAATTACGGTGTAGATATAGTCAGCATAGAGTTACAGTTTAGATATAAACAGCATAGAGTCACAGTGCCTGTATAAGCAGCATAGAGTTACAGTGTAGACATAACTTTAGAGTGATAGTGTTGATATGAACAGCATAGAGTTACATTGAAGATATAAGCAGCATATTGTTACAGTTTAGATACAAACAGCATAAAGTTACAGTGTAGATATAAGCAGCATTGAGTTACAGTGTAGATACAAGCAGCATATAGTTACTGTGTAGATATAAGCAGCATAGAGTTACAGTGTAAAGATAAGCAGCATAGAGTTACAGTGTACATATAAATAGCATAGAGTTGCAGTGTAGATATAAGCAGCAGTGTATAATAAGCAGCATAGAATGACATTGTAGTTATAAGCAGCAAAGATTTTTAGTGTAGATATAAGCAGCATAGAGTTACAGTGTAGATATAAGCAGCATAGATTTACAGAGTAGATAAAAGCGCATAGAGCTACAATGTAGATATGGGCATCATAGAGTTCCAGTGTAGATATATTCAGCATAGAGCTACAGTGTAGATATAAGCAGCATAGAGTAACTGTAGGTGTAAGCAGCATAGAGCTACTGTGTTGATATAAGCAGCATAGAGCTACAGTGTAGATATAAGCAGTATAGAGCTACAGTGTAGATATAAGCAGCATAGAACTACAGTGCAGATATAAGCAGCATAGAGCTACAGTGTAGATATGAGCAGCAAAGAGCTACTGTGTAGATGTAAGCAGCATAGAGCAACAGTGTAGATATAAGCAGCATAGAGCTACAGTGTAGATATAAGCAGCATGGAGCTACAGTGTAGATATAAGCAGCATAGAGCTACGGTGTAGATATAAGCAGCATAGAGCTATAAGCAGCATAGAGCTAGTGTGTATATATAAACAGCATAGAGAAACAGTGAAGATATAAGCAGCACAGAGTTACAGTGTAGATATAAGCAGCATAAAGCTACAGTGTAGAAAAAAAGCAGTATAAAGCTACAGTGTAGATACAAGCAGAATAGAGCTACAGTGTGGATATAAGCAGCATAGAGCTACAGTGTAGACATAAGAAGCATAGAGCTAGTGTGTATATATAAACAGCATAGAGAAACAGTGAAGATATAAGCAGCACAGAGTTACAGTGTAGATATAAGCAGCATAAAGCTACAGTGTAGATAAAAGCAGTATAAAGCTACAGTGTAGATACAAGCAGCATAGAGCTACAGTGTAGATATAAGCAGCATAGAGCTACAGTGTAGACATAAGAAGCATAGAGCTACATTTTAGATATAAGCAGCATGGAGCTACAGTGTAGATATAAGTAGTATAGAGCTACAGTGTAGATATAAGCAGCTATGAGCAACAGTGTTGATATAAGCAGCATAGAACTACAGTGCAGATATAAGCAGCACAGAGTTACAGTGTAGATATAAGCAGCATAGAACTACAGTGCAGATATAAGCAGCATAGAGCTATAGTGTAGATATGAGCAGCATAGAGCTACTGTGTAGATGTAAGCAGCATAGAGCCACAGTGTAGATATAAGCAGCATAGAGCTACAGTGT
>SDVV010039317.1:0-10643 GCA_016164225.1 Gammarus roeselii | reverse complement strand
TGCATGCATCGCGTCCTACCCCCCGCCCACCAAAACTAACTCTTTTATCCCTATGTATAATCCTTCACAAAAATGACTCTAGAAAGCGGTTTTCGGTGCTAAACCTACTACTTACAGATATTTTATATGCAAGAACTATATTATATTAAATATCATTATATCAAAATTGAATTAAAATTATAATTTTTATGGATTCGTGAAGTGGTGACACGATCTTTTTCGATCTTCGTTAAGGCCCAATTGATATATGGGGCAAGTTTAATTCAAATCACTCGTGCTGCCTCTAACCACGTGATAAATCCTATGTGAGATAACTTATCTAAACTTCTCTTCTTCGCATAACGCACCATTTCTATTATCCATAAAAGAAATCTATGTGTGAAAATATGTCACAACACTCCAATAACAAACTTAGCTAACAAATTTTTAATTAATTTTGTATTCCTAGAAATAATGACATATGACCAATACCCTTTTAAACTCTCGGCCACAATGCCTGCGAACTGCAGTAATCGCGCCCAATTCTAGACCAAACTTTTGTAACATTGGTTTGATAATAATTATTATATAATTTACTGCGGTCATTTGTAAATACTTGGAATTATCGTATATTTTCTATTATACAAATGGCGCCCTTTTTGTCTTGAACCAATTATTTGCATTGTTTTTTTTAATACGCAGAATTAACTTGCGATCACTTCATCTTATGGTTCAATTAAGATAGTGAAATTTACCGATAACACAACTGCAGATGGCAACTGGGGTTGACATTTGGCGAACACCTCTGGAAACAATTATGCAGGTTGTCTGCAAATTGGCAGATACGGCCACAGACAATGCAGATTGTCAGATAAATGTTATTGTCACAGATTGGCATCAATAATGACGATAACTTGGGATGGGATGAAGGGTTTCCAATGGTAATTCGAAATGCTTCTGCTATTTGTACACTGAACCCTTCGCACTGGGTTTGCATTACTTATTCGTTAATGCAGCCCAAATATTGTAAAATCTAGTAGATTGGTGAGCACGGTTAAAATTTCCACTCTATTGCTCATCGTGTTCCGTCATTTCCAAATGCCGTGACTTCAATTTAAAATAACTTATGGGGTAAACATAATTAGAACTTTTCCGAAATTTATGTTTCGAAATTCAAAACATATTTCAAGCACATTTTCAGTTGCCGCTGTGTTTTTGTCCGTCCTAATATATGGTTTTCTATTTATATTAATTAACTGCGTTATGACCGGTTCTCATCACCGCACACTTAGACTCAGTAATCTGATCACATAACGTTAACCATAGTTTAGGTGATGCCGAGTGCATATCTTCTTTGTAGAGCATTCAGCAACCCCTAACAATCTTATCGCTGTCTGTTGAACAGACGCCGCACTCAGTCAATGAACCTATATCAGTCACTTGGATGGGTTTGTGGTAATTGCAGCTTTTCTCCCAACTTCCATCCCCCGGCCGAGTATTGGTTTTCAATAATCAGCGGCCGTCGCCCTGCGCTCGTCTGAGGCAGCTAAACCACTCTAGGAAGTTGGTGGATACTGGAAAGCACAGACAAACATGCACTAACGCATACGACATTTCTCAGAGTCAAGTTTAGACTGTCGGTAAACAGACCATTGAACGCATATAGTCCTTCCTTTTCAATACAGATACAGAACGCAATTGTCCATTAGAATTAATCATTGTACGAAATATCCTATAATATTTTGGTCAATGCTGTGATCGAATTCACGAACAAACAAAAAATCTTCGTGATCAGATCGAAAGAATTGGACCCAGAGGAGTAGCCTGCATGCCATGTTTGGATGCGTGTGAGCAGTGTTGAGCAACCGACCGAAAGTATCTAAATCTTTTCCGAAAATATATATTGACACTGTATTTTCCAATCACTGTTCGTGAACGTAGCATGCCATAGTGTGTACACCATGCAAACTGAACAGGACAACGTCTTAAGAAAAACCTTGTCACCGACCTCACACGGCAATTAGGTCATATCTTTATTTTTCGATGTACGAGCCTTGGAGACTAATGTCAAAGAGACTGTCGTTAGTTAATTCCATCAAATTCTTGAATGTTGCATTGACTCTCCAAAGAGCCTACAATTCGTTTGAGGGTCGCCCCCAAATTTCTGATGCCGTTCAATTCTGACTAAAAAGCCGCCCACACCATGTGCCCATTTAAAAAGAGAAACCTTACTGTCATACGGGTGGAATGGGACGGAGTGCTATCCGCTATGAATGCAAAGCCGCCCACACCATGTGCCCATTTGAAAAGAGAAACCTTACTGTCATACGGGTGGAATGGGACGGAGTGTTATCCGCTATGAATGCAAAGCCGCCCACACCATGTGCCCATTTGAAAAGAGAAACCTTACTGCCATACGGGTGGAGTAGGACGGAGTGCTATCCGCTCTGAATGCAAAGCCGCCCACACCATATGTCCATTTGAAAAGAGAAACCTTACTGTCATACGGGTGGAATGGGACGGAGTGTTATCCGCTATGAATGCAAAGCCGCCCACACCATGTGCCCATTTGAAAAGAGAAACCTTACTGTCATTCGGGTGGAGTGGGACGGAGTGTTTACCTTAAACAATTACCTTAAACAATCGGGACTTTAATGGGTGCCTTGGCTTTGTCTCCATTCATTCCTACCTATATCATCACCCCTCCTCCTTCCTGCTGCCGTCTGAATAGCGGTAACTTTAGTCCCTTTTGTGCATCGACCGCGTCGCTTACCAGGCAGGGCAGTCGCGTGTCGCTAGGGTCACATCAGTGACCCGAGATGTACCTGCTCAATCTTCTGGCTCATTCTACGCTTACATTTTTATGTCCGGTCGTCAAATGAAGCCTTTCTCAAGACTATGATCGTCAAGGCCAGGATCACATGTACGTTTGAAGTTAGGTCTCTACTTTTCAGTCAATGGCCTTTTATTGTGAGCAGATTACGGTACTTTAAAGTCTTTAGAACACCCGCGATCAGAGCTGAATTACCGTTACGTACTGCCCAATTTTTGCTGTACGTCATGCTGATAATTGCGTATGTCGAACTTTTAATAACTTTTGTCTTCCTCAAAATCATTAAAGACTTTAGCACGCCCCCGTGCACTTCTGCAATTTGAATGCTAGCAGCGTGCTCCACTTGACAAGCATAAAAACACATGCACAACGAGAATGAATCAGCTGACCAAAGATTAAACAATACTGAAATATCGGTAACAAGTTCGGTAATTAGAGAAATGTTTGGTAAAACTTGAACGTATTCGGAGATGAAAGTATGTTGACATCAATTTTATTGCTGACAAACTAATATCTGGTTGCCGTTTTATTTGCTCGCCGATTGCCTGCCAGTTATGTAACACAATTTTTCCGCAAATTTAGAATTGGTGTCAAACTGTCCGTAAGACATTTCTCCCTCAGGTTAGAACTGATTAAACGTTTGTCACTCAATTAAATCGTGTAATCGATTTTGATGTAATTTAGTTTTAAGTGTGTGATTTGACAGAAGTAAAGACCTTGTTGGATATACACACTCACCCAACGAATCATTCGAAAACATATCTCCTCTATTCCATTTTACCCTTTTTCTTCTAATGCAGCTAAGTCGACTTCTCCCAATACATTTACACCCAACTACCCTTTCATGAACCGTCTACTCGAACAGTTTGTTGTTTTTTTCCACTACGAAGGCGTTGGACGTAATTTGTTTGCTTATCGTCACCACCCCATCTCAAGATTCTTGTTCATGGTTTTTGAATAAATTCCTATCATTCTAATCGCGTCCTGCCTTCTTCCATTTTGTTTGATAATCCAACCACCTGGTGCTCCGCAACTGCCAGTGCCACATGTCAATCAATTTAATCTTATTTTGGCAATTCATTCAATCACGTTATATAACAAACTGAAAAGAAGGCTTATGTTAATAACTTAATCTGTTAGGTGTTTGTAATCTTGAATCTATCCGGTCTCAATGGGACTCAACCGAGTGACAAAGAGGTGATAGACAAGGACTTGCTGACCATAATGAAAACTTTTTAAATAATTTCATTTATTTGTAGTCCCCGATTGATTTTCGTCGGTTGGAGGTCTTTTCAATTCAACACACGTGACATCGCAGATGATCGATTGTTCAAATTTCTGCATCAATCAATCTATGACAAAAAAAATATTTGTCTTCGAATATCAGTTTCCTTCAGACACACAGAAGCAATCATTGACTAACCGCCGATATCTTAGTCTTCAATATCTGATTATGAAATCTTACGGTTTGTTCAGTTGCAATTGTTTAGTGTTTATGTTGTTGTTGTTTATATAGTTGTTGACGTACTGCCAGAGTAGGTCAACTCTGACTTGTTTCAGTCTGGACGGGCCAGGAAGGGAGTGAAATATTACAGCATCACTGCGACATGAGGGAATAAGAAGGGCTGAGGACGCCAAGGCCGCATTGCACCCGAATATCTACAAACAAGAGTCGGTTCTCTGAACGACCCTGCATGAAGATCTTGTTAGTTCCATCTGTCAAGACAGCTCTCATAATACGTGAAGAGGACTTGGCAACGGCCCTGCATGAAGGTCGTGTCAGTTCTATATGTCAGGACAGCTTTCATAATACGTGAAGAGGGCTTGGTAACAGCCCTGCATGGAGGTCTTGTCAGTTCCATCTGACAAGACAGCTCTCATGATACTTGAAGAGGGCTTGGCAACGGCCCTGCATGGAGGTCTTGTCAGTTCCATCTGTCAAGACAGCTCTCATAATACGTGAAGAGGGCATGGCAACGGCCCTGCATGGAGGTATTGTCAGTTCCATCTGTCAAGACAGCTCTCATAATTCGTGAAGAGGGCATGGCAACGGCCCTGCATGGAGGTCTTGTCAGTTCCATCTGTCAAGACAGCTCTCATAATTCGTGAAGAGGGCTTGGCATTACGATTGATGAAGTTTTGTAACAATAAAATTTCAATTTTATTGAGCGTAGATAAAAATGATCCTTCAATGATTCAACTAATATATGCTTCAAAATAATACCTAATAACAAAGCACATAACCAGGGCTCGATCAATGAACTATAAGGCTAATGAAAAATGTTCTAAACAAGATCAAGCTCTACTAAAACAGCGACCGAATATACATAATAGTTATTTGGGCAATTATTGACAAAGATAGGCGACGGATGATTATTGGAGATTTTTCACTAGGCCCCTAATGTTATGTCGTGTTTTGTATATCTAGACTTTCTAAATGTATCAAAAATAAAGATGGAGAAACGAAAATCGTTTTTATCCTTGTTTCGATATTCATATACATGAAAATCTCGTCGCTCGTCAAGCGGTTAGACAATGTGAAACTAATTTTTAATGGAGGCATATTCTTTTGCGTAGGCTTTCAGGGATCAAGATCGGAAAGAATATTGATCACAGATCACATAGTTGAATAGGTGTTTTGGTGAATTTAGTTTTCATCATATCCTTTATGAGATAATCGATGATGAGCCGAATACTATGTTTAACCTTCAATTAACAACAGTTTTAAAAGATTTTCCCGATTTTTTTTTCAGGTATCACCCACCCAATTCCAATTCATAAATACAGATGCTATTTTGATTTGTTGCTGATTTCTTTTCTGAGGATTGGATGTAGAAAGTGAGTGTTTCAGAAATCTCAGGCAACAAATAGTATCGCCCCATCCAAGATGTTTACATTGATTAAACTTCTATATCTGTTATCAACATTTATATTTCTTAATGTATGCAATCTTTCCGAATCTAACTTAAAATCAAAAGAGGAATGATTTCATTCATTACTGTAGTGGTATGGCAATTTTACGGTCACTGCAACTCTTATTGCACAGTTTGGCTCATTCTAGAATTAGTCAATCAAACAATGTTTTGAATATTTAATTCAATAGAAACAATTACTAACGGCAAGATTCTGGACAGTTGCTTATCTTTAATTAAATCTACCGGTTGCTCTAATCCGTCGGTGTCGCGGTCGCAGTCATCAGGTATCAGGATCCTAACTTCCATTCACCTCATGTAAACACCGTGTTTGTCCTCGTTCATGTAATACAGCATGGTCTCCAAGGCCTGTCATTCTCCCTGAGGCTTCACTGGTCCACAAACCCCCCTAGACGATGTCTCTTGCATTTCAAAATTCTTCTTGTGCGCCCAATTTCCGTACAGGAGGCAACTGATTTTTCCTGAAGATCTTTGTCTTGTCTTTTGCATTGGTCGGTGTAGGCCGGATACAGAGACAGTTGGTGTGGTTGCACTGCGTTCTGGTAGACACGCCCAGATTCCTGTAAAATCAGGCTTAAGTGGCTTTCATGCTCCATTAATTTTGAGGGATGGTAGAATATACATTTTATCCGCTCTGCAAATGTTCTGTTCGTTCATGTCGTTATTCCAGAAAAGTGTTGGGTGTTTCAATCTGTTTAGCTCCTTCCTTTATGATGTACCTTCTGCTTGCCAAGGCCGCTTCACCCAATGAGTTACATAGTTTGGTATGAATTCGATTATTTTTTAGAATCGTTATTTTTATGATAAATGATGTTTTCATTTTCATCCTTGTAAAATCATAATTAGTGATTCTATCTAATTCAGCTCGGCCCACCTTTATCTACACCTTATACACTCATTCGTCATTTATGTTTTATCGGTGCACTGGTATTAAGAAAATTAGATCGAATACTACGTGCATTAGCATGTACAACCGTTCGAATATCATTAAGGTCATTACAATTATACACAATCTTTTGTACAAAATTTGTCCGTTGCAACAATGAGTCTGTGTACCATCGCTCGGAGACTCATGCAGTAGTGCCTGACATACCGGTATAGTCGTGGAAGTTCTATGACATTTTCTTGTTTGGAATGTCAAAGTCTCTAGAGTTGTTTTTTTGTCTTGATGTTTTCGGAAAACCATTTTTTCAGGTGGTTGAATTTCTTCGAGATCTCGCATTATTAAAACTCACTTGTAATGCAGATGGTTCTCGTTATCAGAAATTTCATAAATGTTGTTAGGTGCGGTTGGAGCAACCTCAGTGATAAATATCCTTTTTCCCCAATCATGACTCACATTTCTGTGAAACCCTTGGCACCGATCCCTTATTGGTCCGCCTCATTTCCCTCGTTAGGAATTTTTTAACATCGACATTACACCACCAAATCCTCTCTTCTGTAAGTTCTCGAAAAGGATACTTGTAATGCATCCCATTGCTTAATGGGTTTTCGTGAGCGCTCGTGTGCTTTGTTAGCTCACTTTTATTACCCCGTCGGCCCCTGTAGCCTGGAATGGGTTCTCGATGTTTTCCAACGAATCGACGAACGCAGTATCAGCGATCGGAGAGATTTTTTTCTGCCAGTCTGCGTATGGATCCTTTTGCATTGCATTTTCTCCCCGTGTCTGGTATCATGTTCAAAATTAGCATCAGCACTCCATTGTAGAAATTGCAGTACAGATGTTAGAATCATGCATTCGAAGACGTACCCATCGTTTCTTTCCTGCTTCAAGTGCATAGTAGTAAAATGGTACCGGGGAATTGAAGGAAAATTTACGAGGGATGTACTACCAAATCCATGTTTGATTTGCCCAACCAGCTTCTTGGACTTGTTACAGACTACGCTTAGATTTTATGCTACTATAAACATTGTTGGTCTATTTAACCGCGATTTATTTAGATAAATAAAACACAATGTTTGTGTTTCGATGATTTCATAATCAGTTACTCCAAATGCAGCCTTACAAGCACACTACCAGAGCTTCTAAACAATGAAATGTACGCTTTCTTTTATAGTTTGAGTCAATAATGAAATGATTGGATAGATTTCCCATTTATGAGGGTTCCCCCACCGTTTTATCAATCACTAGGGCAAGCAATCTCACATTCCTACAATAAGCAGAGTTCAAGATAAACAATTTTCAAAGTACTCACGTACCACCAGTACAACTTGAGGCGTATTCGTCCCATATCGACTGAGGAAAACATTTGCAATTTGCAATCAGATCATGAAAGTTCCTGTCACTTTATACCTACCGACAAATTGTTCGGGAGATTCTTGGCTTTTCAAACATTGGAAACAACACTGCAAGAGAAAGAAAATTTGTACTGGATAAAATCGGATTGTGTAACATTGTGAAATCATAATTAAATTAAATGTGTCGCTGTCGAGCACATTAATATTTTCTACTCATATCGATTATGAGGACATGTATATTGTGCACAATAATATTTTTTACTCGTAACGATTATGAGGACATGTAGATCACAAATTCCTGATTTCATGGAAAATTATCCTAATTTGTAACGTTTCCATTCTATTGTCAAGTAACATAAACTGTGTTCAAGGTTATTGCTGGTAAATGTCATATTAGCTTTGATCATCAGGAAAGTTTGAGCGAAGATAATTAATAATTAAGGCTGACCATACTTCCTTTTTTTCAACAATGCAGAGTACGAAAGTCCACTTATAGTTGGGTGTTATGTTAACCTAATATACAATTTAATCCAAGAGAAGAACGGAAGAGTCAACGCAACCAACACAATGCATCAGGGAAAATTCCATACAGAAGGGAACCGATAATGACCTAGTGACAGTAGTAAAATAAGATAACCAGTTCCCCATAACCGTTGTTTGTGGCTTTCTATTCCGTATCCCAAGTCACCAAACTCTATGTGAACGTGGCTTTCTATACCAAGCCTCAAGTCACCTACAAGACACAATGTGAACGAGTCGCTCTGACGGAACAACGTAGTCGGTCACAGGTGTCTCGTCTGATTACGGAAGGACAGATAAATGCAGCGTTATTTTCCTCATCCCTCTCTCCGAATCGAACAGAAGCCGACGGTTTCATCGCAGCTACAATGGAACTAATATCGACAGTTGAACAATAACTAATTTGTCGTTGGATTGGACTCCAATATTTTGGCCAATTTTAGCTACGAAGAGACACAGCAATTAAACGATTGAAAGGAGTGCTTTTTGGATGAGAGAAAATAAGGTAGGAGATATTTCAGAGACGGAGATAGAGAAAGTATAGGGAAAAGCTTTTGAGTGACAAGAAAAAATTATCAAAATGTGATGGGGTTTTTGATGGAAGAAGGGTAAAAATGAATTGAGCAGGAAGTAGATGGGATAAAATCGGGCGCATATCCGATCGAGAAAATAATTGAAACATATGCGAGAAATCAAGGTTGAAAATCGAAATGAAGAGGAGCGAAATTTAAGCAGAGGGAAGAAGAGAACAAAGAAGGGGTATAGGGAGTGAAATACTGTGGAAATAATTAAGTAACTAACTCAACCAAACTGTGAGTGCGATCAACCACTTGGCTGATCTTCACCCTGTGTCTTTAGAAATCCTTGTATGCAACCCCATGGTAATATTGAATATAGTACACATTCAATAATAATGTATGAAAATTCCATGATAGTCAGTCCTTGTGGATCAACTCATTTAATAACTACGCGTTTGGTTGGCTGAACATGTTAAACCATAAGCACTTTAGGGACGTAGTTTACAATCGCTTAATTTATCGACACAATCTTTCACATGCATGAATTCGATGAAGTGGGTGATTACCCCTTTTTTGCATTATCACTCTGAACTTTTTTGTTTATAATTTTTTTAAATCGTATTGCGTACAGAATTCATCATATTTAAAGCGATTTTATTCATCCTAATGTGTCAAAGTCTAAGGCAGCAAGCAGTATTTATGCTACTGGCATCCTCATTATTTATCTGAACACCTATTTGACGCTTGAACTAGCTCTCATATTGACAATTTTACCGACGAAGAACTTGTAGAATGCCCACTGCTGACTAGGCAGGCTCTGAGTTTGATCCCTTTCAGATGTAGATGGCCGTATTAGGTATAGTGTGATGCTGCCCGTATACGGTCACCATCACGCGTTGCTTATGATGGGTCAATAACGTAACGCAATGCAAATAACATTCTGTGATAGGGACCTCATATTCCGAGACAATGGAGTTTATTATTATACTAACCAAACAATTCCGCTGCTTCGAGTTGTTTACTAAGCGCCGCTAACGAGCCACAGTAACAATACTCGTGTACAGGACACAGCCTAATTATGATATCAGCACTTTTTTAGTAGGCTACTTCCAGAACTTCAACTCACCTGGCCTCAAGATACTCCTTATTTGAGTGATATCGGCAAACTGCGAACATAGACTCGAGATACTATTTTGAATGTAAAACATCTGAGGAAGGTGTCGTGTACTTCAAGATCAAGTTGGGAAAGCAACTTACATTCCTCGTAGAAAAAATTGCTAATAAATAATCCCTCATGACATGTTGTTGAAGCAATTGCTTCCAAAGGGAAATATTACCAGGATGAGAATGTAGTCCATTAAACAAGAATCCTGTCAAATGCATATTTTATTATTATTATTATTAAATCATTAAATTTCATCGTCTGGCAATGGGTTTTCAATACTTAGGTATAATACATCAAACTTAGTTTTTATATGCGAAACGAGAGACAAAGTAAATTCGTGACAGCGCATCTGTCGGCGGTCGGTTTGTGGCTACATCATGTTTCAAAACATGATTCACAATATATGTTATTGAAAATCTTTAAAAAAAATCATGTGCATGAGTTTGATAAATCGAAAA
>SDVV010039316.1:0-10643 GCA_016164225.1 Gammarus roeselii | reverse complement strand
CTAACTTTCTACACTTCTAATTTATGAGCAAGATATTTGTATATATAAATCGGTATGTATGTATGTATGTGTATGTATGTATGTATATACAGTATATGTATGCAACTAGTGGTGTGACTACATGCTTAAATACGTGCATATTGCTACGCACATATGTATGTGCTCATGGGGGTGGGTGTACAGCATATCCTACAGAATGCAGGCACACTGAACCTTGATATACTCGTCAAGTTTACTCATGTCACGCCAAAATTGAATGAAGATATTCCAACTGCCGGTCCGAAGATTCTGTTGCCGTACCATACTTTTTTTTATATAAAAATCCATGATTTTGTCAGGTACGGACTCAGCAATCACGTCGCTCAAGCGTGTCCGACGACGATGCTCAAGCCGGCAACGCCCCATCGAAGAAATTAAATTTCTGCTTCAGAGGTGAGAATCCTAGCAGAAGTTACTAATTTGTTTCCACTCCTCCAAAAGAGGTCAAGCGTGTGTGAAGGGAGCAAAGAGAGTCTTGGAGGCTAGGTGGGGTGGTGCGAAAATTTTGACGCTAACAAGAGGATATACTGGGATGAAGGGAAGAGGATGGAGAAGAGATTGGCTGAGAAATAAAAGGTGGGCTGAGTAAAAGGACTTGTTAAAGGTTGAGGATGTCAGAGAATTGGACGTTAATGCTCTGGGTGGTGGTGTACAAATGGTGGTTCCTGGAAAACAAAAGGTTCCGAGTATCAATAAGGAAAACATGCAGGCGGAGGTGGAGGTAATGAAAAAGCCTCTTGTTTCTACGGCGTTGCGACCGAGTGCTTTCAAAAGAGCGGCAGTAACGGTAACATAGAAAGATTGATGAGGCAATTACAGCTGCATTTGCGTCGGACGTGGCGCTGATTGAGTGGCGCAGTGCTTGCATTGTTCTGCTGTATAAAACTAGGAAAGATTATAATAACTTCAGCAACTCAAGAGGTTCTAGTTTGTTGCGTGTGGTGGGCAAGCTCTTTCAGAGTATGATAGTCAAGTGGATTAGAGACAGGACTGATGTTGCGGTCGGCGAAAAACATTGTGGCTTTAGGAGTTGTGTCAGGTGTTCAGATCAGATTTTTGCTGTGAGACAAGTCTGTGAGAAGTGCTTTGCGAAGGGAAGGGTGAGTTGTGAGCCATTATGGAACCGAGAAAGGTATACAGGAACCAGTTGTCCATTAAGAGAGTACAAGTTTTCTGAGCAATGGTAGTGATGAAGCTCTTGAGTAAAAATGTCTACCGTACACCGCCGATTGCACTTCTGTGAAGTCTTGACTGCGTTTAAGAGCTTCAACACCACAACTGTTCTCACAACTTGTAACTCTCTCAATAGACGACTTGTCTATCATCTGCAGTAATTGTGGACGCGATTGCGTAGGTAAGACAGGAAGGTCAGGACGCATTAAGAGACACAAGAGCTGTTCATTGGTTTTGCTAGACGTTGTGGCTTTTTGTTTCCTTTTCACTGAAATTTCTTTGAGATAGGGATTTTTTTTCCTTGTTTGTTATTACACTGGTAGCAGATTCGGATGAAGAGGTAACAAGGCGGGGTGTAAAAAATTAGATGCACTGAGAAGAGTAATGAGCTGCAGGACCTTGGGTATAGAAGCAATCAGAGGACTGATAAGTTGTTACTTGTCCCAACTGTGCACTATGGAGCTCAGACCTGGGGAACGAGAGCAGAGGAGAGAAAACAGAAGATTGTTTTCGAAATGAAATGTTTGAGAGGGATAGCCGGAATGATGCGGAGAGATGGGATCACTAATTACATTGTTCAAAATAAAACGGGGAGGACAAGAAAGTTGAAGGACAGAGTGTGGTGGTTCTGAAACATGGTAAGGATGGATGATGGGCGATTGGTGGTAAAAGTGATCGACAAACTCGAGATTGGTTGTAAAGACGTCTTCCTCGAGACAGCTAAACTAGCATATCTTTCTGGAATATTCGTGTGTGCTCAGAACCGCTGGAGTGCGGGGCTATTCTGTAAACGGCCACCGCTCCCTGACGTGTTCATTGGCTGAAATCTTCAGTATTTCAGCCAATGAACACGCACCCTCTTGCGTGTTCATTGGCTGAAATCCCGAGGAGGCGTAAATCGTCGTTCAAAAGGTGTAAGGCTTTTGGTATTTTGAGCATCGTGTGCGGATGGTATAACTGTTTCACGGAGGATGAGGTATTACTTTGTTGAGTATGACTTAGTGTTAGTGCAAAGATCATTAATTTGACAGCGATACTTTGCCCCATGACTACGCATGCAGTAACTGGGCTATCTTCGTCGCGCCATTTCCTTTCCAAATCCAAAAACTGAGCTCAGTCAGGGAGGGTTCATCCACCTAATGGAATGAGCCAAAGTACAGAAAGGATTTCAGTTGGTACAATTCCACTCAACTGCTGCCGATATTTCCCTCCCCACCTCAGTCTAACCCTCCTTGCATAGCTGTTCTCTGCATACAGTAATGTCCGGCAATCCCAAGCTCTAGCTGGAAATGGGTGGTAACCGCAGGAAGTAACCGTCAGCCATTATTTACCATCTACCGCCAATCTCCCTTCACTTCAGACATCGTTGGCACTGTCAAGAATACATTTGCAGACGCGAATTCCCCTCACAACGAATTGGAGACGAGGGAAAGGTCTTCGCCTCGTAACTTTGAAGAAGGCATTTCTTAACATAGGTTATGTTTTTTATTTGATTTTGATTTGGCCAACTTCGTTAGTAATTTGTATCCATGTTTTTTTTTCAGGCAGTATTCATTAGATCAGTCGAGACAGCTGCAATTAAATATTACGATAGTTGGTTGGTCAGTTTTGGTAGGTAGCCGATGTCCAAGAACGGATTGTCTGGTGCTGAATGCAGGTAAACTAATTTACTAGGCATATCAACTATTAGCAACTCTCGAGGTCGACTGTGCGCTCAATCTCGACAGCATAAAGGGTGATAATCAACGAGGATGAAACATCCATTTCAGCGCTGCTTTATGAAAGAAGTTGAAAACGACCAAAATGCGAGAAAAAAAAATTGTAAAATAATAATCTATCGTTCGCAATAATCAGAAATCCCTATAATCGGTTATATATTGAGAAAATTAATATTTAGAGCTGGCTTAATCAAAATGGATATGCCACAACAAATCACAATAGTGACCAATTACAGAATTTCTGGAACTTAAGAGTGCAGATAAAGGCTGGGCAAATTCCGTACATCAATCCAATCAATTCCTCCCGTTACATGTATTTCCTCGACCTCTTCAACAACATCAATCCATTCAATTTCGTCGCAACATATATTTGCTCATCTTCTTCATCTGTCTGCCCATACACTTGATTGTGTAGCCTTGGTATGGTATTGGCAGATTGCTTGCTGCACAACAGACCTATTGAAAATCATTATAGCTATAAATATTCGTGCATCTAATTATGTTGCAGTGAAGTGTTTAACAATATATGATTTGCTGTTTCACATTGAGGTGTTACTACTACTGTATAGTAACTGTTTGTACATGATAGAAAACCTTCGGAATATGCCCTGTGTCAGGGGCTTTGAATCCTGCCACCGTAACCCTTACGTGTCGTAAGAGGTGATTAATAGGGAACCCCTGTGACGGGGGATTAAGAGTCGTGCCCCGAAACTTCTCGCGTGTCGTGAAAAGCAACGAATAGGGCGGAACTAGAGGGTTAGAATCTCTTACTCTGTAGACTCCTCCCTCAAAGACGGCAAGACGATTGGAAGAAGAAGAGGGTCTCGCTTCGCTGAACAATATTGTTAGGGTTGCTGAATGTGCGTGAAAAGAGAAGAGAAATCGGTGAGTTGTGCAAAGAGAAGAGAAATTGGTGAGTTGTTTGAGTTTGTGAGGAAGAAGTTTGAGTGTTGGCGCTGAGTGAGACAAAGCTGAAAGGGCGAATGTGAGTTTCGTGCGATAGGTGGAAGATAGTCGGGCGTTGAGGAATGTTTGGGCACGAGATGTTGTGGTGTTGATATTGTGAGATGGATTAGCTAGTAGTGTTACGGATTGGAAGGAGGTGTCCACAAGATTAAATTGGGAAAACGTTTAGTTAGACATAGGAAGCTGGTCGCTTAAGAGTGCTTACAAACTTGGTAGCGGGAGATGTGAGGAGGAGAGGGAATGATTTTGGACTTGCCAGAGTGAGTGTACTGAGAGTTTTGAAGGTAATTTCAATGTGGTTCTACTGTGTGACCTAAATACGAGAGTTGTAGATGTATTGGTGGATAATGTGGAAGATAGATACGCCGTTCCCAGTAGAAATGACAGAGGAAAAAACTTATAGGTCTGTGCATGGAGCAGGAGGTGGTCGTGGAAAATACCTAGCTTAGGAAATGAGATATACACAAGTACACATGGGTAAGGATGGCCCATGGTGCAGTAGTGGAGAAAGCGCCGTTGGATTTTATGCTGATTTCGAGGAGAGTAGTAGGGAGGCTGTTAGATAAGTAGGTGTTGAGAGGGGCGGGTGGAGGAAAGTCTGACCATCTGCTGGTGGAAGAGAGATTGAGAGTGGAGACGAGGTGGAAGGGAACAAAAGAGTAGGAGGAAGAAGAGAGTTAGTGAAGGTGAGTGAACTGGATGTTGAAAACAGAGCTGAGGAGTTCCAGCAGGCATTGGGTATGGAATATTACAGCGTGAGAGAGCAGCACCTGAGAAATGTTGAGGAAGAATTGGAGACTTTCACAGATGCGTTGTCGAGATGGATGAAATATGTGTGTGGTGTGCTCTGTTTGGGCTAGAGCAGAAAGAAAAACTGCCAGTAGTAGAACGTGGAGATCGAACTGGCGGTGGCGCAAAGGATAAGAACCTTTGAGGAGGGGATGCAAGAGAGGTTCTATGGTTTGTCCATGATATTTGTGAAGAGGAGAGAAAAGAGGGAAGCATGAGGTGAGAGGAGCTAAAAGGGACGCTGATTTCGGGTGAGGCAGACTCTCTTGCAAGATTTTTGAGAACAAAAGATGTTCTGGAAAAGATAAAGAGGGTGAGAAGGAGGAGACTGGGAAGGAGTGGTGAAAGTTGACAACAGACAGTTGTTGTTGTAAAGTGGTGATCTACGGGAAAAAATGCCGATTATTTTGATGAGTTGTTAAATGTCGAGGATATCAGAGAGGCTGACATTGTTGCTTTGGGTTGTGGTGCACAGATGCCGGTTTTAGGGAAGAGATTTGTTACGGACATTACTAAGGGAGAGGTGCAGAAGGCGGTAGAGGTGTTTTGCGGCATTGACAGCCCCTGGTTTGGAAGGCGTTACGACTGAGTGCCTTAAAAGGAGTGTAGTAACAATTGTCGAACGACTGGTGAAGTTGCTGAATCTGTGTTTTGTGTCGGGCATGGTGCTGATTGAGAGGCGCAGTAGTTGCATTGATCAGCTAAATAAAGGCAAAGGAGGTATAAATGAATACCGCAACTCAAGAGGTATCAGCTTGTCATGTGTGGCTAAAGCTTATCAATAGGATAAGAGATTGTACGGATAATGCGATTGTCGAGGAACAGCGTGGCTTCAGTTAACGAGGAGGATGTGCTGATTAAATTTTTGCAGTGAGACATGTCTGTGAGGAGTACCTTTCGAAGAGAAAGGATGTGTTTTGGGCCTTCGTGGATACCGAAAGAGCCTACGACAGGGTTGACACGGAAGCACTGTGGAGGTTGTTGCGTTTGTATGGAGTGGTCGGAATCTGTTGGAAGCGGTTCAGAGTTGCTATGTTGACAGCAGATCCCGTTTCAGAGTGGGAAGCGAGGTGAGACCTTAGTTTACAGTGAAAGTGGGACTGAGACAAGGCTTCGTTATGTCTCCTTGACTGATCAAACTCTACATGGTTGGAGTGGTCAGGGAGGTGAACGAGAGTGTAATGGGGCGAGGTTTGGAGCTATCGGGAGCAGATGGACGGAGTTGGCAGGTGAGTTACTTGCTGTTCGAGGATGAAACGTCACTTGTGGCGAATTTCTAAGAGTTCACGTGGAACAAAGATATTCGAGGAGTGTCTACGCAAGCAGAATTAGTGTCTTCCAACATGGAGAGCTGTTGGAGGAAGTTCAGCGTTTTAACTACCTGGGTTCCCATGTGGAGAAGACTGAACTAGTGGAAACTGAAGTCGCGAGTGGAGGAAGGGTGTTAAATGTTGTGTGCACTGGTGAGTGTAATGGTCTGTAGAACGTTGGGATATAACAAAAGCGAGCGTTGTATGAGGGGTAGTTGTCTCAACTGTGCTCTACGGAGCTGAGACTTGAGGGGTGAGAGCAGAATGAATGTTCTCGAGTTGAAATGTTTGAGGGGCATGACTGGAGTGACGCTGAGAGACAGGGATCATTAACAGCGTTGTTCGAATAAGAACCTGGATTGTGATATAACAAAAGGAAAGAGTTGATTCGCGTGTTATGAGATGGTTTGGGCACATTGCGAGCATGGATGATAGGAGATTGGTGAAATCGGTGATGAAGGCGGATGTGAGTGGACGTGGGCTGAAATTCGGGCCGAAGTTTGGGTGCATATATGGCGTGAAGCAGGCGTTGGTAAAACATGAGTGTGGAGGTAGCGAGAGAGCATGCAATTATAATCGGGAGTGGAGAATGGAATGGATGAATTTTTGACGCTGCTTTGATGTAAATGAGAAGCCCGGTCACTATGACTCAGCATTAGTGAACCAGTCACGCTGTCGAGCCCTGCTGCCGACACTGACCTCGGACCGCACTCGTGACCCAGAGTGTGTGATGCGGGGTCTATAGCGCAAAAGAGCTAAGCTGTTCGAGTGTGAGTGTATGAGAGGAGTGTGAGATGCGTCTTGCCGTCGCCACCCCTCTTCCTGGGGGATTCGGCCTAGTGTTAGTGTTTGTACATGTATCTGTTCTTCATCTTCATCCGACAATACCATTACATCAACCACTTCATCTCTGCCGGTAAAGCAATCATAAAATCTTTAATAAACATTTTTATCTCTATGCAGTAGGCGTGTGACATCATCTCAAACACGCAGGAGTCAAAGGGTCCGAGCGATGACACATCCGATCACCTTCCAATTGGAGGAGTGCCAGCTGAGAGCGTCAACTTTATACACATTTGCGTAGCTGTGGACAAGAAAGGTTGTTTCTGCATCCAAATAGACACGAGACAAGGAGTACTGAAACAGCTACAAAGAACGAGTAGCAGGCAAACAAGGTGCAGATGAAAAAATAATGAAAAAGACAGTTCAATTCACATGTCCAACTTATCAATTAGGAGATACGCAGTACTTCCAGCAATTTGTGAGATAAAGATTGTTCTATAATACCATAACAGTCCTCCTCGACATTGCAATGAAATTCCTCTAGTTAAATGTTCGACAATCTAACTTTTCCAACTGCTTGCAATTAGGCGAAAAAAAATTGAAACTGAAAGTTTGATTTTACGAATTAATAATTATCTAACGTGTAAAATATATAGAGTGGATGACAATTCTTATAAAACTTATTTCAAAAGGCGGGTTGGTTTCTTTGTGTAAGATGAATCATTATCTCCGCTTTAGTGAATTCGACGGCTCCTGATTTAGAACTGCGATAGTGTTTCATTGACTAAATATTAAGGATAATTACTTGGATACTTGGAGATTCGCTGAATAGCATGTCACAGCGTAGCTGCCACTAAACGCACACCATTGGGAACACTCTCCACTTGTGATGTGGCTCTTTATTTGCATGTGGCTGCCACATGTTGCTGCCACATGTTGTTGCCACATGTTTCTGCCACATTATCCAGTCGAAACCCGGCTTGGTGTTGAGAGTTGGGCATGCACTGATTAAAGGTTGATCAGAAACACTGCTGAGGTCCAGTCGACTTTTGAACCTCAAGATGTTTGCTATGGCTGACAATTGCGGCACATGCTTGAACTCCCGTATTTCCAGAGGCATTCGATTAAATAACCGAGCTGTTCGGCGACACGTGAAACTGTTATATGCTACGGTTCGAATTTTTTCTTCCCGTCAGTTTGCGCACGCTGAAGTAACACATTCTGCCACTCCTTGCCTGATTTTTCATTGGCACTTCCGTACCTTTTTTTTCGTTAACATTGACCGAGAAACCTTCCAGAATTTCCCCAGCGTTTATGACCATGAATCTTTCAAACCTTTTTTTTGTATTGAGTATTACCTCATTGCTTTCAATCTACTCACCTCCGCCTTTGTAATTTCAAGAGAAGCTTCATTGTACTGTTTCAGTCCTTCCAAATATTTTTGTTTATGTGGGACTCTGAGAGAACAGATACAGTCAATAACTGGTTTGATTCCAAAAGGCCAATATTGTTCTCCGACTCATGATAAAAAGGTTTACATGGTTCATGATCACAGTCTTCCGCCACTAGTCTCAACATTCGTAATTTGTACAACGAAAAAACATTGATTTGCGTCAGTATTAATAAATCCTGTAGGCTTTCTTCTTCATTAATCGCTGCGTCTTTGCTTGAGTCCCCCCGATATCATTGGGAGTATTCTTGAAGTGAAGGATTCCTACAAACAAAGCCCGCCCTCGTATCAATGAGAATGGAGGAAATGCTTCGGACAAAAACACATTTTCCAGTTCCAGTGCTGCAGAGGAAACAGGGTGAGAAAAGAGCTACAAAAAGTGACGCTAGACACCCTAACAACAACAGGAGGAAAGGGGAAAATCAAGGTTATATCTTAGTTCACTACTACGTGGAAGTTTTATTATTGGAAGCGCCATCAAACAAAATGACATACGCCGTGAGGAATCAAGAAAATCATCTTGAAAAATTAACCACACGCTTCGAATCAAAGAAAACGGCTAGTGCCATTGCAAAAACGTACATACCGAACTCGAGAGTGCGTGAAAGAAAATGTGTTGTAAAGAAGCGAACATGACCTATGTATTTCTACATAAAATTGGGCATTGCATATAAAGAAGATGTGTAAATTTATTTGCTTGCATCTCTGGAAGTGCGGACACTCTATGATGATCTCAACGAGCGCAATCATGGAACATCGAGAAAACCAGAAACACCGGACAGTATAGGAGCTGCACACAGATATTTGCTAATAACGACGTTTTAGTCACTCAACGGCTGCAATTTTCCATGTGGTGTTTCATCTGGACGATGCTTGTCTCCAGCTTCTAGTCCAAGCCCCATGACAGTGCTTGTCCTCTTCTACCCGTCCGTTTGATGCCTATCGCAGCGTGTCTCCAGCTACCAGTCCGGCCCCATGACAGCTGTCCTCTTCCGCCCATCTGTTTGATGCCTATCGAAGCGTGTGTCCAATCCAAGACCAATGACAGTACTTGATGCCGATCAAAGCGTACTTCCAAACCAAGACCCATGACAGGACTTGTCCTCTTCCGCCCATCCGTTTGATGCCTGTCGAAGCGTGTCTCCAGCTACCAGTCCAGCCCCATGACAGCTGTCCTCTTCCGCCCATCCGTTTGATGCCTATCGGAGCGTGTCTCCAGCTACCAGTCCAGCCCCATGACAGCTGTCCTCTTTCGCCCGTCCGTTTGATGCCTATCGAAGCGTGTCTCCAGCTACCAGTCCAGCCCCATGACAGCTGTCCTCTTCCGCCCATCCGTTTGATGCCTATCGGAGCGTGTCTCCAGCTACCAGTCCAGCCCCATGACAGCTGTCCTCTTCCGCCCGTCCGTTTGATGCCTATCGAAGCGTGTCTCCAGCTACCAGTCCAGCCCCATGACAGCTGTCCTCTTCCGCCCATCCGTTTGATGCCTATCGAAGCGTGTCTCCAGCTACCGGTCCACGCCCCAAGACATTGAGGTGGTACAAGAGGGCCTAATATAAGCTCCATTCAGCTCTGCTCAAGCATACAAATTACCAACACTTTCTTGCCTCTCACTCGAAAGGAGCGACTAATTGGATACAAGATGTCCTTTTGAAGTAGAAATAACATCCGAATAACTTCTTTGGAGACCAATTGGAGTCATGGACAGAATTCATAGAAAAGTTTCTTTACTGCGAGTGTTAAAAGGAGATTTAGCTGTCACAAAGAAGTGTTCGGAATGATTTATCTTGAAAAGACTTTCTATTTCGTTTTAAACGTTGTCCAAGGTTTGATTGGACAAACAAGTTATTGATGTTCTTTGGTCCGCAAGTTGCCCTTGACATTGTCAAGTTATACGGGTGTTAGTTACTATGATATTATGTAAAGTTATTTCCTCTCTACGCGCACACAAAGACAACTGCACAGGAACTAATACCACATGCAGAGGTAAATTCTGGGATATTGAATGGATTGATACCGTCACTTACCTTTCCACAATTGCCTGTTTCCCTTTTGACAACTGTCTTTCACCAAACTACCAAACCAGTGAGAGAAATTTGCACACTTAATGATCAATAACTTATTTATTTTTTGCAATTTACCATGTCAACCATTTATTATACGTTGGTATCATTCCCTTCCCGATATGTGTTTTTCTTCTAGCATATAACTACTCATATTTCCTGTTATCTCGTACGTATAGGAACCCGTTTAAATTATCAACTCATCGTGAGGGTCGCAATCCCTGGCGTTAAATTCTTTTATAGCTAACGTCAGATCAACCCCTATCATCTCCGCCAACTGCCTCATCAGCCCCAAGTTGTTCCGACTACCTACCTACGGTACCATTTTTTAACAGCGAACATCCATAGCGTT
>SDVV010039314.1:0-10643 GCA_016164225.1 Gammarus roeselii | reverse complement strand
AAATATGGGGGAAAGCTTTCAGGAGAAGAATAAAGATAAGTTAATGCAGCTTCAACAAAACATACGAGGTATAAGGAGTAACCAAGGTGAAAGCATAACCAGGAAGGGGTAGAGAAGAAGAGATAGTGAAGAGTGAAGAGTAAGAGGGTCCGAAAAGAAAATAGGGTGTTGAACCCCCCGGTTGGATCGTGACCCCGTGCGACCCGTGAACCAGTAGCTTTAGGGGGGTGTTGAATGAAGAGGATGACAAAAAGGCTGACATTGTTGCTGTGTGTGATGGTGCTCGGATGCCAGTTTCGGGAGAGAGACTTGTGGCGGACATTACCAGGAAAGAGGTTCAGGAGGTGGTGGAGGTGATGGAAGCAGGGAAAGCCCCTGGTTTGGATAGCGTTGCGACATTGTGCCTGAAAAAGGGGTAGAGTAACGATTGTCGAACGATTGGTGACGTTACTGAACTGGTACCAATTGAGTGGCGCAGTGCCTGCATGGTTCCGCTGTATAAGGGCAAAGGAGATGAAAATGAATGCTGCAACTCGAGAGGCATCAGTCAGTTAAGTGTGGTTGGTAAGGTGTACGGGAGAGTGCTGATCAAAAGGATTAGACTGTACGGACTTCGCAATTGGAGAGGAACAGTGTGGTTTTAAGAGTAGTTGAGGGTGTTCCGATCAGATTTTTGCAGCGAGACAGGTCTGTGAGAGGTACCTTGCAAAGGGAAACGACGTGTTCTGGGCTTTCATGGATCTGGAGAAGGCATACGGCAGAACTGATAGGGAAGCGCTGTGGAGGGTGTTGCGTTTGTATGGAGTAGGCGGACATTTGTAGAAAGCGGTGCAAAGTTTATATGTTGGCAGCCAAGCATGTGTCAGAGTGGGAAGCGAGGACAGAGTGATTCAAGGCTGCGTGGTCTCCCTGGCTGTTCAATATCTATATGGAAGGAGTGGTCAATGAGGTGAACGCGAGTGTGCTGGGTAGTGACTTGGAGCTGTTGGAAGCGAATGGGTGGAGTTGGCAGCTGAGCCAGTTGCTATTTGCGGATGATACGGCCCTGGTTGAGGATTCAGAGGAGAAGCTATGTAGGCTAGTATCTGAGTTTGGTAGAGTGCGTGAGAGGAGGAAGCTTCGAGTGAACGTGGGCAAAAGTTACGTAATGAGATGCTCGAGGACTGTCGATGCGAGCAGAATTAGTGTCCTCCTAAATGGAGAGTTGTTGGAAGAAGTTCAGTATTTTAAGTATGTGTGGTCCCATGTGGAGATGATTGAATTAGTGGGTATTGAGGTGATTAGATTAGATTAGAGTGACGAGGCTTTCTAGCGCGCTGGAGTCATCGTCCTTCTGGCGCCGTAAGTCAAACCAGCAAACAGTGCTGCATCAAGTTAGTCTCTGTTTTTCTTCTTTTTCAATGTTCGAGTTGCGGTTTACTACTGCTCAAAAACAAAGTTCTTTGCTCGGTGAACGTCTATGGTAAGTTCAGGTGCCACAGGAAATACAGGAACTCCTAAGGTGCTGAGGCCATATGGTCCCAGCACTCCCCGGATGGCAGGAGGGAGGAATAACACACTACCTACCCTGCTTCAGAGCCCCAAGGATCCGCAGTAGTCCTCAAGGTGCGGGCTACGCGCTCCAACACCTGCTGAGGGGGAGATGAAGAAGAGAGCGAAAACAGGGATCCCATGCATGAGATCAACACTAGGTGTAGGGAATTTTACGCATGAGAACAGCAAGAATGGAAAGAAGAGGGAATAGTCGTAGAAAAAAGTTGCATGAAAGAAAGAGCGCAATTTGGCTGTTATTTGCCACCCAAAAGAAGTATAGTTAGAACCGGCGTGTGAATGTTTGAGTGTGTGTGTGTCTGTATGTGCGTGCGTGTGTATGTGTGTTTGTGTGCAGCGACTATTAAGATAGTTGTTAAGAAGGAGTCTGAGACAAGTACAAGGAAATTTGAACTTTACATAGGATGCAAATGAGGTAAATAAAAAGTCAAGCAAATCAGGATGGGGGAGAAAAGGAGAGATAGTATAGTGTGAAGAAGAGGGGAGTCTGAAGGGAAATAAGGGTGTTCATTCCTCCGGTTGGGCCGTGACTCCGTGCAGCCCGCGAACCCAACAGATGCCTAGGGGTGTAAAGTGTTGAGTGAAGGAGGGGTGAAAAGTGTTGGGTGCACGAAAGAGCGAAATGACCGGCAGGACGTTGGGGATGGAAGCCAAGAGAGGATTGTATGAGGGTGTTGTTGTCCCAACTGTGCTGTACGGAGCTGAGACTTGGGGGTGAGAGCAGAGGAGAGAAGAAGGTTGAATGTTTTCGATATGAAATGGGTTCACTAATGACGTGGTTCGCATCAGCACGGAGATGGTGAAGAAGTTAGCAGACCGAGTTGATTCGCGTGTTCTGAGATGGTTCGGGCACATGGTGAGGATGGATGAAGGGAGATTGGTGAAAAAGGTGTTGAAGTCAGAGGAGAGTGGACGTAGGCCTAGAGGAAGACCAAAGTTTGGGTGGATGGATGGTGTGAAGCAGGCGTTGGGAAGGGGAGACGTGAGTGTGGAGGTAGCGAGAGAGCGTGCACTGTATAGGCGTGAGTGGAGAGGAGAATGATAGTGAACGGATGAGTTTTGACGCTGCCCTGATGTGCTTTCCCGCCAGAGGCATATCGTTGAGAGACGGGATGGTCGTGGTCGGAGGGGGCCCGGTCATCATGACGCGGCAGGGTTAAACCAGTCGCGCTGTCGGGCCCTGCTGCCGACACTGACTTCGAACCGCACTCATAACCCGTGGGGTGTGTTGCGGGGTCCCCATCCGGAGCCTTTTGCGCAAAAGAGCGAAGGTGTGCGAGTGTTTGAGTGTGAGGTGCGCCTTGCCGTCGGCCACCCCCCTTGCTGTGGGATTTCGGCCTAGTGTCTGTACTTGTATCTGTAATGAGATTTGCCTCTATGTGGCGACTGTTTGCAGTAGTAGTAGTAGTAGTAGTTTGATTTTGTTTTCCACCGGAGTCCCAACGCGAAGTTAATGAAGACTCCCACGTTGGGCAATTGATGAGTGGCAGAGTAGGTGCAGCGTTGATTACGAGTAAGTTCAACGCAGATTCACAGTAGGTTTACCGTTGATTCCGAGTAGGTTTACCGTAGTTACAGAGAAGGTTTACCGTAGTTACAAAGTAGGTTTACCGTAGTTACAGAGTAGGTTTACCGTAGTTACAGAGTTGGTTTACCGTAGTTACAGAGTAGGTTTACCGTAGTTACAGAGTAGGTTTACCGAAGTTACAGAGAAGGTTTACCGTAGTTACAGAGTAGGTTTACCGTAGTTACAGAGTAGGTTTACTCTGGTTACAGAGTAGGTTTACTGTGGTTACAGAGTAGGTTTACTGTAGTTAGAGAGTAGATTTACTGTAGATACAGAGTAGGTTCAACATAGACACAGAGTAGGTTCAACGTAGATACCGAATAGGTAGTAGAAGATACCGAATAGGCTTAAGGTAGACACCAAGCAGGTTCAACGTAGTAGACACCGAGCAGGTTCAACGTAGATTCAGAATAGGTTCAACGTAGATACAGAGTAGGTTAAACGTAGATTCAGAGTAGGTTCAATGTAGATTTGGGAGGAAGGAGCTAAAGATCCAGGATTCAGAGGGGCCTCAAGTGGGTCCCACAGTTTCTCAAGGTTCCAAAGGGTCTCAAGGGTGTCCCAAAGGGCCCCAGAAGGGTCCGAGTGGGTCCCCCCCAAATCCTCCCGGTCTTTCAAGCCCCCCAGGTTCCCGAAACCCCGAGTCCTGCGGGTCTGACGAGTACCCCTCTTTCCTGGGTCACCTCGTCTCATCAAACCTCGGTATATATAATAATAACAAATGCAAAATTTATCACTATGAAAAAATGGCAGAGAAAAATAATAGAGCCCATGAAACAAGAAACAATAAAATACTAAAATAAAGTGTTAATGATCTATAAAACTACTAATCATCCATCCACCCCAAGGCGACTGTTTGGTTGCTTGATTTTCATGTCGTGTATCGCCCTCCTTCATACTCTCTTGCTCAAGATGATGCTTCGACTGAACTTTTGCTTGACCTGTGCTCTGGTAGCGATGTGATCATGAATGGGTGATTTTAAACGGCTTCAATCATTGCGCAGGCCTGTCGATGTGTTGGACCAGTATGTGACACCTGTTGATCACTCCTTATATGAAGGTTACAGTCTGCTTGGAATGTGGGTTAAGGAGAGTATTTTCAACTCCTGGGATCATCTTAGATCTGGTTCTGATTACAGAAGTTGATTGAGTTGGATCAGTTTATGTATTGCCTCTTTTTCCTCATTGTCAACACGCGTCTGTTGTTTTTTAATATGTGTCCCAATCTGATGAATAAATTGACGTTGTTGATCGACGGCCCGATATTTTAGTGGTACAAGGGTAATTATAGGCAATATCAGACCTTTTGTTGTTGTTTGATTGGTATGTGGAGTTCTTGTTTAGTTCTATTGAACATGAATATTGCTTTCATGTCAGTTGTTCGATTCTTCTGATGACGCAATTGTTTCTGTCAGGCTCGGTCAATCTGTTATCGGTTGGGTGAGAGCTCCTCCTAAGCCGTGTGCAGAATAGCCAGAACGTTGGTCCTTTTACAAGGAACGCAGGCGGTACCATGGAACTCGCCAACGTAATGGATGTTATTCAGTAATTCACCGAATTAAATTACGAACACCGACCCTTAACCACGAATCAGCAAGTGTGAGTATGAGGAGGATCTTGTCAGACACTTGTTTGTTGCTCTCAAGCTTTCTTTTTCTCGTGTTCGGAAGTGGAAAAAAGGGTGTCGTTTGGCTGGGCCTCAGGAGTTACCATAAGACGAGGCTGTGTCTGATCCTAGTGAGATGAGAGAGATCTTTGCATGGTCACATTCCTCAGTTCATGTCGCTCATGATTCAGTTGACCCACATCCACGTGCCTTTTCCTTGCAGGTTGGGAGATATTCTGATTGATCGTCTTGTTGTGGCAGATGTGTTGTCAAATCTTGATGCGTTGCTTCAGATACAGATAACATGCATTTTCATCTGCTGAAGAGTTGTTCATATGCAAGTTCGTATTCTCTTAGATGGGTTTTCAGGAAGTCCCAGCAGTTAGGTGTCATCCCCGCTGTGTGGCTTCAGTCTGTAGTGGTTCCCCTGTTGAAGTCTAGGCCTGTGCGCCTTACTTCTGTAAGTTGCAAATCCATGGAACGTATATTACTCGGCATATTGTGAAGTACTTGGACAATAATGATTAGTTGTCCAACGGTCAGTGCGGTTTTCGCAACGGTAAGAGCACAGAAAGCCAGTTCATGAAGACGCGCGGCGCTGGGATTGTAGTTTGTTGTTAATGTGGCTCAACTCTTATTTTTCAAAGGTGCTTGATGTGGTCAGCTATACTGTATTGTTAAATGCGTTCAGGAGTTTAGGTGTGTCTTATTTTGTTTTGTATTGGAAGACATGTTTCTTGATAGAAGGTAAGAGAAGGATTTCTGTTCGTGGAGCTTTGAGCGACTCAAAGACATTAGCCAGTGAGGTTCTACAGAGGCACATTATGAGTTCGCTCCTCTTCCTCATTATGTTAACCTTGTTAGAGCTGAGATAATGTCACTGGAAGGCTGTTTATTTGAAGTGGTTTCTGAGGTTTCCTTTCATAGATAATTCTTCGGTTGGTTAGGGCGTGATTGATATACATGGATTTTAACATTGTTAGTTCTGCTTCGGAGTCGTGGAATCTCAGTCGAGGATTCAAAATCCCAGTGGAATCCCAGTCGAGACGACCTCGATTCCATCGAGGTCGTCTCGACTGGGATCGCTATGGTGATAGGGGTAGGTACTTCCTTAACGGTACTGCATTTATGTATGTAAATAAGTTGTCAGGGTTGTTTTGTAATCTGTTGAAATCTACAGTGAACAGGAGTACTCAGTTTTCTATGTTTCTGTTCGTCCCAGTTTTCCATGTTGCTCCATTTCCCATGTCGTCCATATTCGATCCTCTTGTGTGTGAAATGTTGACAATATCAGTGACAATAGGCTATTGGAGTCGGAGCAGTGGCGCTGCACAAAAGAGATGGAACAATTTAGATAAGAGTCCCGTTTTCTGAGGTGTTTCGGAAACATCGTGAGGATGAATGATGGGAAATTGTTGAAAAGGGTGATGAACGAAAAGATTTGCTGGCGTAGGCATAAGGGAAAACTGAAATTTGTGGTAAATAGATGGCGTACAGCAGGTTATAGAAGAGACCTTGTGGAGATAGCGATGAAGGCTGCCATGGATAGGCGTGAGTGGAGAATGATTGTGAATGGATGAGTTTTGACGTGACCCTGATGCGCTTTTCTGCTCTAGACGCCTCATTGAGAAACGGTAAGATCTTGAGCGGAGAAGGACCTGGCAATTAGGATGCTGCAAGAGTAAACTCGTGAGAGCTGTGGGCCCTGCTACTGACGTTGATCTTGGACCTCACTTCTGACAAGAAGTGTGGGTCGCGGGATCTTGGTCGGACCCTTCAGTGTTATAGGGCTAAGTTTGTTATGTGTGTGAGCGCATGGGATGAGTTTGAAAGGAGTTATGCTGTCGGCCACCACCCTGGGGGATGCGTTCTTGCGTCTGTACCTGTAACCTGACACCTCACTCTTTTTCTTTACCATTCTTTACACATTTTCGAACCTCGAGCAGAAAGGCGAGGGGTGCCATCTCCTAGCTATAGGCCTGGTTGATCCCCCCAGAAGGAAACGCAAACTTCAAGTATTTCACCGTATGCGTCAATTCATCGATGGGTCATCATCCAACGAAGAAACGCAGACTGAAAACTTAGAGCTTAGGCTTGCAGATGAATCACAACACATTTTTTGCGCTAGCTGTTGTTTAGAATTGGTTCAATAAACATAAAAGCGACTGTGACGCGCAAGCACACCACAAAATAACATGAGGAGGATTCGGAGGCGTCTTCCAGCATACTCTGCACTTTCAATTAGAAAGTCCGGGAAGGGAACCAATGGATTCGGATCCACACAACGAAAAAGCAAAAAGACGATGCCAAGCACGGCCGGGACTACGATCCACAGGATGCCTAAGGCGGCCATTTAAAAACTAAAAGAGCCAATGCAGTGAGGTCACATTTTTGGAATATTCCCTTTATGCTTCTCCAGTCAGCTATTTCAGACTCCATTGTGAGTTCATGAAAGGAAGGGACAGGCCTGCAGATGTTGGTGATAATGAAGTTCAAATCAATCAAATCAGAAGTAGGTAACCTTGTGCCTGATCAAATCTGTTCAACAGATCAGATTAGATTAGAGTGATGAGGGTATGGACTACTGCTGCAATGTCTTAGAGCGGCAAAAGTCAGATTAGCAATAAGTGATGGGATAAGTTCACCTGTTCCCCGGGCTTCATGAACCACACCAGCGCGGCGTGTGGGCTCTCCAAGTGGGCGCGCAGCTTCCCTTCCTCAGTCGCGCACACAGTCAGGTTCCTGAGGGTGATATTGTCGTCATCCGCGAGAAACTGTGCGTGCCAAAGAAGAGGACGAGGGATGCGGAGAACCATCGTCTGGGGACAACTGTTGCCTGAGGGTGCCTGCACCACAGAAGACCGTGTGAGCAACACCTGCCATGACACCCAACATCGTGAAAACTGTACCCGTTACAGAATTTTACACTATCGGTCTATATATTATAATGAAGACCGCAAATATTTCATTTTAATATTAAAATACTACGCCTGTAAGTATGTTGCAGCCCTACAGGTAGCATGACAAGTTTTCCTGTATTTTTCGTACCAATGAAGAAATGAACACAGCAGATCGGTTGCCACCAGCACCGAACATAGCGTGGCGCCAAGAGGTACAACTCATGTATGACGGGAACAATACATATTTATAGTACCAGTTTCAGAGGGATGGGGTGGGGGACGGTCAGGCACCATTGATGCAGTATGAGTACATCAGGGAAAGCTGTCGGTCCTGTAGCAGATACAGATCTTCGACCTCACTCTCGATTCCGAGTGTGTTAACGGGCTCCGGGGCCGGACCCTATTGCGCTGAAGGGTCAAGAGGAGAAGAGTGCGAGGAGCGTCTTCCATCGGCCACCCCTCTTCTTGGTGGATGCGGTCATTGATCTACGAGTCTGTAACTTACGACAGCTGCTTGGGCCCGCAGATCACAACAGAGAACGCCTCCGTCTGTCACGATGATGTCCAGATCAAAACGGTCGTCGCTCCACACTCGGCGCACTTGAATCACCTGCAATTATTGCAACGACGTAAAATTCTTAAGGCGTTCTATAAGAAAAAATCTCGTGGACACAGTTCCCTGTGTAGAAGGTGACATCTGAGTGTTGAATACATGGAGAGGGTATGGGTGGTAGTTATTATAAACCTCAATAATTTGAGTAGGACACTTATGTGACTACTTTCTATAAATTGCTGTGACCTGAGCAAGCCGTGAGTCAAAGCAATCCCGAAGACGGACGATGACTTGACGATGACTTCATGCAGCACTGGCTGCTGGTTTGACGTTCGGTGCCAGCAGAACTTGGACTTCGCTGAACTAGAAAGTCTTGGCACTCGAATCTAATGTATAACCCGTACTGAAAGAAACAATACTGCTCATGCAAAGACTCATGCAAAAGGGTATTATAGTGTCCGCTCACAGACTCGGCATGCACAGAACAGAGATCTCCCTCTATGCTCATTTTCCGTCATATTGCGTTATTGAAATGCATTTTAAACATTATTTCGTGTTTAGCCTTCAAAGTAGAGTATTTGTTTAATTTATTTCGGTTTAAAAAAATTTGACTGCCGCATCCACCGTTAGTAAAATAGTATAACTTTTCAGTGAAGATAACTTAACTGAATCATTCGGATGTTTTCTATGGCCCTTATTGATCTCAGAAGTGCTTTCGCGCCTTACCAAAGTCAGTCGGTAGTCGACAGCCGTAGAGAGCGCAAGAGCGGCTGCGCCAAGCTTTTGAGATCTCACTCTAGATCGAAGCAGTAGGGATTTTTTTTTTTACACGGGGGATGTCGAGGCTATCTACGACAACGTATGAGCCCATTCCAATTATTGAAAAGCAGAGTTCTCAAGGCTAAACACAATATTTGAGCGAAGGGCATTCATACGAGAGCATGCCGGGACAAAGGAGCGTGTAGCAGAACAGAGTTTTTGCAGAGTGGAACACGGCGACGTCTCTACAATGATGCCAATTGAAGGTCTGAAAAGCGAAGTAGCATAACCACAGCAGTCGTTCAATATTATTCATACAAGAATGCAGTTGTGCAACTCTGCTTCTCAGCTTTTCTATACAAGGTCAAACATTATGGGTGATTCTTCAACAAATGGCACTGGCGGAAGTAACGTAAGTTTACACTAGTATTTCTTCCATAGTGGGTCTCAACTACAGCCCCATACCTTGCAGGTGACATTATAGGTGCCAGGCTCTGTGATACGGTCAAAGGTGGCAACCCTCGAGGGTTGATAGGTGGGGTAGGGGTAATCAGGTTCTACTCCGTTGGGGGGTTTGACCAGCGCCACCCAGAGGGCCACACCATCTCTCTTGCCAGACTTCGGTTCCAGGTTCATCTCATTAGCCTCCGCCGCCAGCAAGCGTCTGATGTCGACCTTGGATTCGTGCCACCATTGGCGCAGCGTGGCGACATCTGGTGCCAGTTCTGAGAAACAGCAAAAAAAGATATAAGCTAGAGTTGTACCGATCATTTTTGTATTTAACGTAATTTGTTATACTGGTCTAGCAAGTTTATCAAAAACTCTTTACCAGCTATTGCTTTCAGCACAAAAATACCAACCCATGATATCACCAGGAACAATTTCATGAATAAATATAAAGTGTAAGCATACATTCAAATTATTCCATTAAATCAGATATTAATTTATGGTCTCCATGTATCAAAGTATCGTGGTATCTATGGATTGTGCACGGCTATTACAAAAAACGTCTGATACCGCCGATACAGATACAGCTTTAACAGCAACTAGTAAAGAAAAGCTACAACGATCATCATGGTCAAGCTCACTCTTGGTGGAGGGATGCTGGGGGGCGGGGGCTGTGAGCTCCCCGCTGTGAACAGCCAGGCGACTCATCTTGTTGAACCTCCCGCGAGTAGTGAGCTGCTGAAGGTCCAGGTGGCGGAACTCAGTGAGCTGCAACAGGGACAGGGACAAGATACAGCAGGAAAACAGGCTTCAGCACGAGGACAGGCTTCAGCACGAGGACAGGCTTCAGCAAAAAGACAGGCTTCAGCAAAAAGACAGGCTTCAGCAAAAAGACAGGCTTCAGCAAAAGGACATGCTTGAGCAAAGGACATGCTTCAGCTCAGGGACAGACTTCAGCAAGGGGACAAGGTTCAGCAGAAGACATGCTTTAGCACGGGGTCAGGCTTGAGCACGGGGAAATGCTCCAGCACGAAGACATGCTTCAGCACGGGAACATGCTTCAGCACGGGAACATGCTTCAGCACGGGGACATGCTTCAGCACGTCCCCGTGCTGACTTTGGGGACATGCTTCAGCACGGGGACATGCTTCAGCACGGGGATATGCTTCAGCACGGGGACATGCTTCAGCACGGGGACATGCTTCAGCACGGGGACATGCTTCAGCACGGGGACATGCTTCAGCACGGGGACATGCTTCA
>SDVV010039313.1:0-10643 GCA_016164225.1 Gammarus roeselii | reverse complement strand
TGTCGCAGAGTGCATGCTACGATCAGTCGCACTGTCGCAGAGTGCATGCTACGCTCAGTTGCATTGTCGCAGAGTGCATGCTACGCTCAGTTGCATTGCCGCAGAGTGCATGCTACGATCAGTCGCACTGTCGCATAGTGTATGCTACGATCAGTCGCATTATCGCAGAGTGCATGCTACGCTCAGTTTCTCTGTCGCTGCAATATATGTGGCTATACTCAATTTAGGTGGGTCTGCAAGCGTGCGGGTCACAGCGGAGCTACAAATAAGCCTAATAAGTGGTGATACTCTCTTCTCGGTGATAGACGCTTCAACTTGAATGCTGCTGACTCATTTTGCTTGGCAGCGTTTCGTGTTCGAGAAAAAGTGTTGTCTGTAGTTAACGTCTCCACTCATATGAGGTCGACCAGGAACAGAGCTGAGATGTATTCATTTTATCCACTTGCATACCTCAGATTTATTTCCGGAACTAACAACTGAAACACAATGTAATTTGCTAGTTTTATATTTGGTGCGCTATTTATCAACTCCTGCGCCATACTGTGTAAGCTATATGCCTAACTTCATAAATATATTATAACGACGAGATAGTGCTCTGAAAAAACAGGTCCAAGCAGCAATTTTTTTGTGATGTTCCAATTGAAATGCATTTTTGTAGCAATGAGGCAAATTAATAATACAAATAATAGATTACTACTAACATGGAATAGAGTATAAAATTGGACATGAATGTTTGTAACGTCTGAAGAGAAGTGAATGAAAGCTGGCTATTCATTACTCAGTACCAACAAATGTGTTAATCCAGTGCAATGAATCTCAATAAAACCTAGTCTTATAACAGTGCAAAATGAACTCTGCCATTATTTGTATCGTAAACATGACCCTTACAATAATAAAGCTGGTCTGATTATAACGCAAGCTTATTTTCATTATATTGCATTATTATTCAACGGCATTATATCGCACCCTTTAACCGACTAAATCTATATACCAACCACTAGGGAGCTTACATGAGTCGGTGGGTCCCTCTACCGAGGGGCCCTGAATGTAGTTGCGCGTTTAGAGCCACGGCCCCGGTGAAAGTCCCTAAACTCACCGTTTCATATCCATGCCGGTGGAGAATGAGTCGTGGGAGTCGTGTCTGCCGTGGTAACGTGGAAGCGGCAGTGTACTGCTGGGACGTCTGACCCACCGACGCTTCCCAGAAACCTGAGAAACAGGGCATTTACGCCCTTCCTTTTGCTGCAATGCAGAGTTGCCATGCGACTTATACATACGACAAGTAACGATGCTCTTGTGTCCAGTGAAACTAAATTATATCACGAGGGTGGCAATGTATGAATTCTCACCCAACTCACAAAGTTGTTACACTCCGCCACTAAGCCGGTGACCCGTTTCCCCCACAGCGCCCAACATGCACGAGGCGGTGGGAATCTGAGGTTTCGGGCGATGAGGTGGCCTAAGACTTAACAACAACTAACAATATTTGCATTTTGAATGTCGTCATATATCCTCAGAACTTTGTACCATAGATTTATGTTAAACAACCCCAGTATAGGTTTAATGATCATTTGTAAGCTAACATGGCGTGAAAAGTTTGATGTCACACCCATGGGTGACATTAGGTCTTCGTCCAGCCTCCTCACCGCCCAATATCCCGTCGTGTCTCAGGGCCCATTACCGGCCAAGGCGAGCAATGCAAGGTCAAGGGTCGATCATAAATATAGGCTCCGCAATCTTAGACGACCCGAAGTGCCGGTAGAAGGCAGCCGGCCGGGTAGGGCGCTGTTGAGAGGGCATCATGGCGCAGGAGATACCAAGTAGGCTGAGGTACTATAAACTACAAATATTGGCTATTTCGCTTTTTGCGTCCTAAATTCATGCATAGAGGTTGTAATTTAAAAGAAACGCATATATGGCTGTTTCCTCTAGATTTTGAGCGAAAAGCTAATGTAAATATATATTTAGAAACGTACCATCTTAATGCAGGATACTGGAATCAAAAGCAAAACGATCTTCTTTTGGCTGCTTATAGCAAACGAGCGAGGGGCTCTTGTACGATAAAAATAATTGTATAGTCGTCATACAAATTGACAATCGTCGCCGATATTAGTCATCAAAACTGTATCTGTGCGGACTTACGCGCTCGCGTTAATTTATACGCAAGTTGTACTTGAGTAAGGCGTTGCAAATAGTGAACAGGCGAAGGGTAATTGCTTGATGACTTTTGTCAACAAATAGTCATGTATATTGGGTTATTTATTGACAATGTCAGCAAATGAGAGATTTTAATTTAATATGTGACACATTTAGCAGACTGGTCACTGAAACCAAAATTGCTATCGAGGTTTCGTTTTAGTGCAATATAAATTGTCTCCAATCGTTGATGAATAAATTGTCAACATCATATTCACATTTTTTTGGAAGGTTGGCTTGCAGAGCTGTATTCATTGATGTGGTTGACTTAAAATTTAATTCAAGGAAGTTTTCGGTACATGTTCCCTTTTGATTCTTCAACGAATATCAGTCAATTTGAATATGAGATTCATGTATGTGGTTATAATGTTGACTATAGAGGATCTCACTCACGTACCTTAAGTAACAGCGTAAAATCTGATAACTAAAATGTTATTATGACTAATATATTTCGATGTTTCCATACATATTTTATCTCAGAGGAATTTCGATTTAGAAGCATAAATGATAACGTGTCAATCATCCATTCAACGTTGAGGTGATCGAGATAAAACCTTTTTTTTTCATTCTATCGTTCAGTCAACGAATTTTTCTTGATAAATGTTCATAGGAGCAACAATTGACGTTTAATAACGAAACCTCTTGGTTGTTCCAACTAGTATTCTTGACAATATTCCAATTTCGATGCACAAACTCAGCTGTCGAAAGACGCAGTAAACAAGACTGCAGTAGTAAACATGTGTGTTAATGTTTTAAAAATGCACTCCAAACAATTCACAAGTACTCCATGTAAATGGCCGGAAACGTTTTTTGTTTGTCACGATGGGTGTAACCAAACGTAGAACGTTTGTCCTCGACGCGCTCGGAAATAATTATATGTATTTCTTAGCGTAGGCATAGGCATAGACATACTCTATACGTTCATATGCATACTCTATACATAGGCATACTCTATATATAAGATAGAACTATTGAGACTGCATTTGATACCCCATCAGCTGAATAGAAGACTGCCATTCAATTGAGTCGTAGCTATTTATTCACCACATCATGTGACATATCAACCTCATCGAATGATGTTGCTGAGGCAAAGCGGTGAAAGAATAGAAAGCGCCGACAACTATTGCAAGAAATATTAACTACAACATCACGTGCAGGCACTGAATTTTGAATGAACCAACTCAGAGCAAATATTCTGTGTGGTTGACTGCAGTACCTTCGCACTTGAAAACAAGTTGGTTATGAATAAATTGGTGATGTTTCAGGATTTCTATCAGAATGTGTTTCAGTTGATACTGGGGCATTGAAGGAAGCCATGAAGGAAAGTATCTCCGTTTTCAGATTGTCCAAGGCGCACCGACACCAATATATATTCAACGCCAGCAGCGGCCAACACCGATTTTATTTAACGACCAAGTGACCCGGTAAAAAAACTGATGTGTCTTAGAAATATTCCTCAAGGTGATGACGTAATAAATGCAGGACAATTTGACAAATGGTGTTCGAGTCTTCACCCCATGGAGTTGATGATTGGTGACATTATATATATTTTTTCTGAACAGTTAATTGTGAAAAATAATTTAAGATATCACAAACCTTCAATTTCAAGGTGTTATCTCTTTGCCAATCTTTCTCAATTTTCTTTCCGTACTACTGCATACGTGGTGGTTATATTACCTTTTCGACACGAAAACATTTATACGGACAATGGGCCTTCAGCATCATAATAGGTTGTTATTTTGTTTTGGAGAAGTGATGGGTAAAGATGGGCTTCTATATATGAGGGCTGGAAGTGTTGCCCCCTAGCGAATGAATCGACAACTACTTACGAGGCTCTATATAAGGGATTTAGCAAGGGCCGGAAAACACTGATAAAGTTTATTGGTAATAAGGTAAGTTAGCATCTGTTTTCGTGTTGTAAACATATTTATGAAAACGATCCCAGGGATTTCTAACGGATTGGGAAGAGAGATTTGATAATGCGATCAACGTCCAGGTGTCACTAGAGGGCAAGCATTTTACATAATTTTACAATATATCTTGTCTACATGATCGACCGGTCGACGCTTGTAAAGTAACGAAGGTATTCTGAATGAGCAACATATTTCCTGTTATTCGAACGAAAATTTTGCAAGCGATCTCAGAAAGGATATAAATGTTTTTAAATTTGTTTTTTTGTTTCTCTTTCTAGACGAAATTCGGCCTCAGAAAATACTGGTAAACTGATATTGTTAATTGAATGCCAATAATTCTTACATACTCTTATTCAACCTGTCCCTGGTACCTAACAATAATTAACCAATTTTCAACACTGTTGTTTATAACACATGAACATGTAAAATCTGACCCCATTTATTGATTGAAGACCAATAACATGCAAGTTTTTGCACAGAACCTTCCCTTACCTTCCGAATATTTTATGTCAAATCATTTTAGAATAACGCTAATAAAAGTATAAACTGTTGATGGGGTTTGTGATGTAAATATGACCAATTATGATATGATCACAATGTAGAGGATGCAATCTAAATAAATAAATGTTTTTCAGTCACTCGTGAGTTATGTAAACAAGTAAGTTATATTGATTCAAACCACCTTTTTACACATAAATGGAAAAACAATATTCTGAAAATATTAGTTAGTTGAATTATATTTTGTGTATAGTAAAAGATCTGTTAAATCTCTAGTGTCTTTTCCCGACTCCTGTCTAAATGCTTAACTTGTGATTAATGTATCTCATATAATCAGTTATTACCAAGTTACTTATCTGATTGTCATTTAGACTACTCTGATGATGGCTATCCAACTTCTCTTTCTTTTCCACTTGAAATGATCGCTAAGCTTTTAGAAGTTTTAATTGAAATATGACGCTTCATTATTCTAATATTTCGTACTTGCTTGAGGGATCTGAAGCACACGAACAACAGTTACTGATGCGATGGCTGCAGATCTGGGCTAGATTGAACTGTATGCCTTTAACATTTATTAATTAATTTTTTCGGTCCCTCCGATTTTAATAACTAATAAAATCGTCCTGGAAAATAGACTTGACTTAAATTAGTGGCGTTGTCAAATTCGTCAAATAAGTTTGTGATTTTACGGTTTCTTGATTATACCGACAGGCAAATCTGGAGGTATTCCTCCATCAACCAAACCCGTATTACAATGCAGATGTTGAACTACTCGTCGGCACACGTGAAGAGAATTCGCATCTCAGCAATATATTTCATTCCGTTAACTACAATACTACCAGATTACTCCAAAGATTATGTCAATATTTTGCTCTGTATTTTGCCTGGGTAGACAGTTTATTGTGTAGTTGAGTATTTGTTTGTTCCCAGGTGTGGAAGTGGTTACAAATAATAAAAAAGTATAGCTCCATGTATATTCGATTTCTCCTCCAAATCAACCAAGTCAGCCTCTCTTCAATGGCTTATGAAGTTTTGAAACAAGCCCTCTTATAACCGTATTGAGGATGAATTGTGATGCGATTAAATTTTTCAGCGCCGAACACTCAGCAATCACTCCATGAAAATTAAAAATATGATTCTCCATAATAATTAGAAACAGCCATACCGTAATAGGGAAATGTAATGGTATTCAATGCGCTAGCTTTGGGCATGTGTAAAATTCTGACATGAGGACAACAGTTTACTGATCCCGCAACAATTGTTGGATATTCGATCGCATCACCTGACCACTACAAATAATCAAACATACATCTACGGCTTTGCTATACATTTCATGAACAAAAATTCGTATGATATAGCATGCAAACTGATCAACTATACGGTAACTCACTCCATCACGAGATGATGACCATGCAAATGAAAGGTTTTTTCACAGTTGCTTCTGACAACCAATCCCAAAATTCGAATTCTCTGTCATAATTGGAAACGAATCCTTCAGCACGAGTCCCTCACGACTCATTGAGCTAAATCATGTTTGGCCCTTCTGGACGGCGCTGCAAACTGAGTGTAGATGCGATAAAAGCGTGAGATCTGATGACGCCAGGACTCGGCTCCACACGTTAGAACAGCTGGGAGTTGAACTGATTAATGCAGGCACGGCGAGGAACACTGGGTTATGACTGGTATTATTTCATTGAAATGACGCTCTAAAATTATGCCCCATGTTCGAAGTAGAGACACGTTCGGAAGCGATTTAAATTGAATCATTCTCAATTGCTTGAAGACATATAATCTTTGATGTCAATAATCGATTTTTTTGGAGGAAGAGCAGACCTGTGAACGAACCGTGTTCGAGAACGGCATGATCACTCTTCGTTAGATTGAATAATTTTGTGTATGTCTTTCGAACTGCGGTCATCCATCCACCTTCGAATTTATAGATCAATAAGGAAAATATTCAATTGATTTTGAACGTTTTTAAATCAGCATCGTACGAATGTATGCTGCTCTAATTCTGTTTCAGTGTTATGATAGGTTATTGCAAATCCGCTGAAACACAAAGATGTGGTGAGAAATTTGAAAATTAATTGGAAACAGTTTTCCAATTCATGAGAGTGCTTCCATCAGAAAAAAATATTTTGAACTACAGTGTCCATCAAGGAGATTCATGTGAATGTCGTAAAACCAACACTAGGCGATGAAAGAAGTAAAGTAGAGGTGTTCATTTATTTAGATCGTTGTCAATTCAGATGTTTTCAAAGTTTTCGGAGCATGAATATTTAGGATATTTTCGTTTGATTAAGTTTTGACTCAATAT
Source organism: Gammarus roeselii (assembly GCA_016164225.1). Lineage (NCBI taxonomy): Eukaryota > Metazoa > Arthropoda > Malacostraca > Amphipoda > Gammaridae > Gammarus > Gammarus roeselii. The sequence goes on along the minus strand of SDVV010039313.1, from coordinate 3,719 downwards.
CTTTGAAATACGCACTGACACTTCTCAAGAGTATCCGATGACTTAGAGACGAATATCGGGGTTTTACCACTTCCTAATTAACTAATTTGATAACCCATTTTACTGAGAAATATACATTTTCCAATTATATATCCGCAGTTTACTTGCGTTGAAGGTAGGCAAGTTGAATATACATTGATTTTGTCTGGGTATGCGCTTGCGCAGTGCGCGTATTCGTATCATTTAATTAACTGCTTCACAATCCACGCTTGTCTCCTAATGTTCCATGCGCACATTCAATCCCTCCGGCATCACTTATATCATAGGTGTGCATTCCTAAGCTGTCTCAAGGATTACAGGAGTAGCAAGGTAATCACTTTCAATCCTTCCGGCATCACTAATATCCTAGGTGTGCATTCCTAAGCTGTCTCAAGGATTACAGGAGTAGCAAGGTAATCACATTCAATCCCCCCGGCATCACTTATATCCTAGGTGTGCATTCCTAAGCTGTCTCAAGGATTACAGGAGTAGCAAGGTAATCACATTCAATCCTTCCGGCATCACTTATATCCTAGGTGTGCATTCCTAAGCTGTCTCAAGGATTACAGGAGTAGCAAGGTAATCACATTCAATCCTTTCGGCATCACTTATATCCTAGGTGTGCATTCCTAAGCTGTCTCAAGGATTACAGAAGTAGCAAAGTAATCACTAAGAGTGACTTAAGACGTTCTCGCGGGAGTTTGTGCTGGTCCTGTAGAGTGAACATGCAGTTGGTCAACTTTGAATATCGACACTGCAAAGCTCGTCTCTCCAACTAAGGGTTTGTGAATGTATTCGATGGCCGTCCAGTCAATCTCACTAATGCCAGCATCCCTCTATTCGCTATACTGCATGGTCCAGTGCAATCGTGTAGATATGTTATAAATACGATTCTCTTTGGCATAATTATATTTAGTGATGCTCACGAATTACTATTTTCATGACATTATTTCCCAAAGTTATCCTGAATAACTATTACCTTCCGTTATGAATGTTTCTGCTCGACATGTCGATCCCATCACCCGTTCAACTCGAGGCATCGTATATGAGAAATTCGCCATTTTCCGCAGGCGATACCCAAGGCAACTCTTGGTGCTCATGATGCTGCATCACCACTGACCTCCACCTTATTCTGGCATTCTTCGTGTGGCCCTGCAACTCTTGGCGTCACCGTCGAGCAAAATTTGTCGGCTAACCTTCCAGGCTTTGCAGCATCTCATGCACGAGTAGTCAGTGGCGCTACGATCCTTTGTTCCGACACAAAACAACGACTTGTGGGAGAGTGGAACAGGCTCACATGGCCAGAGGAAACATGTCATGGAGGTATTTTCAGCAGCTTGTGATTGCATTAAGACAATATTCTGTCATACAAAATCATGTATTCTGGACAAATATCTTTGCTGCCACGCTGTATACAGTGAACTCTATGCCTGTTCAACAATTCCGTTAACGGGAGTTACGTAACAGTCAATCCTATACATTGTTTATACGTACACCGGGGCAACATTACAGTACGTTCAAGTCATTTGTTCCGATAAAAAAGCGATGGAATAAATTATTCTGGAACACAGATGGTCAGGTCAAAGTTGTGGCAGAGCACAGCAATGCATCTCACAGTTGGATGACATTGAGACTAAACGACCTTAGATTCCGATGGATCATTTTTTGTAAATGGCTTCACGAATATATCTGGGAACCCAATTTAGCTAATTTCCTCCCCGACCACTGTTAAGCATCCTTCTCCCAGTACACTTCCCAATTAATGAAGATTTGCGATTCCAACAATTTGGACTGGCCTCGATACATGACTTTGATTCAGATCGCTACACGCATCTGATCAACAAGGATTCGTGCTTTCAACCGAGCTAATAGAGTGGAACTCAAAGTTCAGGAGGAGGGAGAAACTGAGTATCCACTACCTGTCATTTCATTGTCAGTGTACATAGATATATTGCATATTTTTTTGAACGTGAAATCTCCGTTGATATTCAAGGTCGATCCTGCACTGTTAGATATTTTACTTACAATAACGCCGAATTTGGTGATTTCCTCGTATTTGTAACGTTTTTCTGTTTTTCGGATGATACACTGTTTTCTACGATGACGAACGTTCTACTCCGTTCTTCCACGCTTTTCTCCGTTGCGTCATTACCTCTATTACGCTTCATAGTTTTTACATCTGTTTGATTGGTTGGTCCGAAAATCGTTATTTTATAGGAACGGTTTTCCCGGGAACGAATTTTCGATCAAATAAGTGCTCAATTAATAACGATACGTTTTTTAGGCAATTCATCATACAGTCAAATTTATTTTAACATTATCCAATATTGCATCATCTAATGAGAAGGAATGAAGAACATGTATTCGATGTAAGTTTTTTCAAGTACGCCCTCAAAAAAATGTCAAAGGAAACTATGCGCTTTCATCAGAAAATTTAGAACTATTTCTCGGACAGAGTTCTAATTATTCCCAATCACTTTCCCAACTCAATATAGTTGCCTTAAATTGTGCGTATGGAAGTCTCCGTAAAATATGTTTTACCGCAACCGCGGTGAAATTACGTAATTTTGGGGATGAAACGGTGGATTCGGCAAATTCATTTTATGAACGGGAAACAAATTTCGCCTAAAAAAGTTTGTACTCGCGCCAGAATTTGCGGTACATTCAAAATGTTCCGGGGGGAATTTTTTGCAGATTGTAATACTCAATAACAAAGAACAGAAACGAAAGCAAGGATATTCGAAACATGCAAATAATGATTCTCGAGAATTATCAACGGGATTCCTAGAAAACGTAATAAGTAAAAAAAGTGAGGTCCATAATGTAACTATATGTACAAATAAATCTTCGGTGTATGTCCACAGACACATATCGTCAGTACCTCAAAGAAATGCGGACAGAACTGGAAAAATAAATCGTTTCTTCATATCATCATTGCTGATTCTCCATGATGCTAATGTTCATGCAGAAAAATTTTGGTACACGAATATTTGAACACTCACTCAAATGAAGCCCACTGCGTAAGACCTTGAACGTCCATCTTGAACGTCCATCTAATGGTTTGCTTTTCCATACTGAAGCTGGGTAATATAAAATGTTTCTACAAGATTTATATGCGAGCATTATAAACTCTTTCACCGATGTCCATACACATGATTCCCCGCCCCCACAGTATTTGTCCACGTGATATTTCAATTTTATTTTTCCGTTATGAGGTTGGCCGTTCATTCAATGTCGTAGGTGCTCCCCAGCTTCAAACTCAAGCCTCTTTATTTTCCAATCACGGATCCAATATCAGCAAAACCGTACCCCTCTCGAGACGCTTTCTAGCCTTTCACGGTTTGGGAGTTCGACGAAAAGGAAACAAGTAAAACAGAAAAGTTTATCCCGTCAATGTGAAATTCACATTTAAATCAGTAGTTGTGATGGTATATAGTACATGGGATAACGGGTACTTGGAGAAAAATTGAAATATGTTGCATGTGTTCTTTGTTATCCCTACAATATCAATATTTTCATGATTGCATTGAAGAAAGAAAATAGAGAATTCTAACATTATAAACCCGTTTCGACTCTATTAGAAATTTCACCGTGATGTTTGGTATCTCCTTTTGAACCAGTCTCTTACTAAAGAATTTCTCGTTGTGCGCCTTATGAAGGCATATTCACCTATTCATAAGAACATATTTTTATGTCTTGTA